>JAVSBS010023947.1:0-22545 GCA_033124195.1 Coracias cyanogaster | reverse complement strand
TAGGTAATACAGTTGGAAATCAGAGATGGGTGCGTTGAGGAAACTTAACCTATTAAACTGTTGGAATAAAAGAATTCCAACATGAGGAAAGAAACAATGAAAATTGATAAATTTCAGCATTCGTGCTGGTATCATGCAAGTCACAAGTTTCTTTTCCTCCAGTTTAAAGGAAAATTAATGCCAATCTGCACAGGAATTCACTGCATTCATCATCCTTAACAGAAGTGCATTCAGGGCATCAACTGGAAATGCCTCTTCTCCATGCCTTTTTAGTGTTGCAATAAAATGCTTTAAAATGAAAGAGAAATCAAGTATCTCAAAAGATCTTCCTGCCTCCTTACTGTTTCCAGTCCTACTTTCTCCTAGACAAAGCAGTCTGCCCTTTTGATGACTTTGGCCCAGGCAGCTGTAGCTATTACAGCGTACTTAACCAGAACACATGGAGGTACCTGGACAGCAGTACAGGAGCAACAATAACTGGAGCTAGGGGCAAAGCGAAGGCTGCAGCAAAGTACTGGGGAGAGGAGAAATATTTTTGGCCGTTACAAACACATTTGTGGTATTTTTAACTGGCTACGGCAGTTGTCGATGTCACTTGCTACTGTGACAGTCAACATGGAGTACCTAATCTGTTTTGTAGAAGGAAGAACACAGTGCCTGCAAAGTATTAAGAGTGCAATTATCACTTAATGGACTACTTTGAATAAGAGTGTTTCACCGAGTGAAATGAACAGAAGCCCCAGTGGAACGTGAGACAACACAGGACTGACACCAGAAAGCATGCCTCGTCATCTAGTTAACTACAGAGAGTCCTGTAGCTGCTGTACCTATTGGAGATGTGTATGTGGGTAAGCGTAAAGTCACGCTTCTTCAATGCAGTGGCAACTCAGGGCAAAAGGAAATTGATACCTAAAACTGGAACTTTTTGACTCTCTTGACTTCCTTCAGGAAGTCAGAGTAAGGCCAAATGGGATAAGGTTATGCTGATGACGCTGTGTTCCAGAGTTTCTTTTTCCTCAGACTTACAACTAATGGGTACATACACAGAAATGCATGCTTAAGGAAGTCCTTTATCAAATCTGTGCGTCTTGTTCTAACATTGTATTATTGCTGTAAACAAGTGTACTCTAGAGGAAGAGAATCTCAGCAGCCAGGAGTCTTAAGCTTATGGCACTGATACATGGGAGCCAAACCACTGATTCTTCTTCCAAAGAAGAGTGTCAGACAGGGTCTGCCCTGAGGAACCACACCAGAGCAACACAAACCAGCAATGTCATCAATCACTACCCCAGAACTTGTGAAACTTAACACACATTTGGAATTCAGGAAGGAGATTCATCACAAAAAATTGTGTCTGTTCAAAGTGGAACGGAACCAGGTTGTGAACAGATGTAATGTTCCTGAACTCATAAAAGTGACAATATTTCAATACAAGCAAAACTATAAAACAAAGAAAATGACATTTGCAGTTAGTTCTATTACTGCCAACTATGTGGATAGACTGGTTCGGAATGGTGCGGTCAAGTGGTTACAGCAAAGAATAAAGTTTGGGTCTAATCCCAGCTGAGACAATCACTACACTGACCTCAAGAAAGCCATCTGACCTCCTCATGCCTCAATCAAACAGCTGGAAAACTGGATAAAAAGCAGGACTGCGTTGAAAACCATATGTGCAGATAAACTGGGTGTTCCTGAGTAAATAAATTACAAAATACCCTCTACAGAACATAAAGAGTTTGACGCAGGTCGGAATGGTTTATTTAGCACTTTATTATGTGTTTGATTAAAAAAAAAAAACCACACTAGGGACCAAGATTGTAAACACTGCCAATTTACTTGGAAATGCATACACATTACCAGAATGAAATGAACTGGAAGAGAATGCAACAAGTAAAGAATATATGACCAAAAAATGAATTTTATAGGCAGAGTCCTTAGGAAGTCTTTAACTCATGCATAGAGGTATTTCACACAGGATATCTTTGACAAGTTCACATTGCTCATCTGAGGAAACTCAAAAAGTCTTTTCATTCATCTTTTAAAGTTATAAGCTGCAAGCATGACTTTAAAAGCAAACCAAATGATGTTACATTTTTATGAAGGTCTCAACTTGTAATGCATAATAAAAAAAAGTCCATAAAACAATGGATGAAGGCACAGATAAAGAACAAATTCATATAGAGACTGTAGTGATGTGGTAAACCGACCCACGACAATTGCACACTAAGATTTTTTTAAATAGGTGATCTTTCAGATCATTATCACTCTGATTTAACTGTATCTGCTCCTCATAAAGCAAAAATTTTATAACACCGCACTTTTAATTTCTTTAGGACATCCAGCATTCATCCCTTAAATTGGAGGAGCAAACCAACAAAGTCCTTTTGAAAAGCAAGCACAACTTATAAAGCACTATCTTAAAGAAACCTCTAGTGCCATCTGGTTTAATGATCAGAAGGCGAAAGAAACATCCACATTCTGTTTTCAATCTTGCCACTAACTTCTGGGAGGTCATTTTTTGTCACTTAGCCTCAGCTGGCTCATATATAAAAGGTATGATACTTTTCATTGGACCAAAAAGTGCAATGAAACAAACAACATTTCAATCACCACATGTAGAGATTAGGTAAAGCAGCCCTCATTTAAAACCAGATCACAGACTGCATTCTTATCACAGAATACACATTCTGAGCTAACCAACACAATAGAAGTAGATGCACAGGTGACAATAAGAGAACAAGAGCTAGTGGGATGAAAATCAAGACAATGACCCCAAAATATACAATAAAGAATTTAAATTCAATACTGTTATATACATATATCATACACCACATTGCCATTTCACAAAATAACACAACACACTTCACATTCTCCTCTCTTTCTCCAAACGGAATGAACTGGTAAGAAGCAGGAGTAGAATTATAATCAACCGAAGTCACATCTCCAAAAATCTTTTGTTTTGTTTCCTTCTGGACTTCATTTGAACAAACACATGCACCTTTAAAAGGTTTTGTGATCAACAAACCTGGCAAAGTCTACCACAATCTGAAAGACTCAGGAAATCTGTCAGACCACATATAAAAAGCAAGTAAGGGAATTAACTGCAGCTAGGATACTCTTCGGTAAAAGACACTAAATCAGATCTTCAGCTGCTCAGAGGTGCCTTGTTAAGGCAGTTTCAAATCAGACGTTAAATGCTATGCTCTAGGAAAGGACTATCATTCCTTTGTGTCTGAATGCACCAGCACCTAAATTTCTAGGTATAGAATATGCTAAGTTTTAGCTCTCTACCATATAGACGCTTTGACATTTAAACATTTATTATATAGTAAACGCTACAGGCAGCAGAATTATCAGAGCTTGAAACTACAGAATCATCAAAAGTGACTTTGAAAGATGCATGATGAACAGTCACACAGTAGGCTGTGCCTATTTCCTTACTTTCCTCCACATTAAAGCAAGACTTACCTGAAAAATAATTGTTCTTTCCATGCCAAAATGCCAACTGGCATCTATACATCAGGATCTGGCTCAGACCTTATGCTTTTTAAGGCACTTAAGTTCATAAGAATTCTGAAAGTTACTTTTTTAGCAAGCAGACTTTGACAACTTTCCAAACCCTACCCTGTCACAATTCTTACATACTATCTTTTCAGACTTAAACACATGGTATTACACATTTAAATCGAAAATAGAAGACAAAACAAGTAATAGACCTAGCAAAGATCATGTCTAAATTATCTCAGCTTTGAGAGTTGAGGGTAAAATAAAATCATGGGTTTAGATTTTTTACCATAAGCTTTCTTATGAAAACAAAGCCAACAACTTCATATCACGGGAACCATTAGAAAAGGTAGATGCCTGATTCAGAAATTACAAATAAATACAGAATAAAAAAACCAAAGCCACCAGGCCCATGCATTCATGATGCCGACTTCAAAAAATAATAGTTCTACTAGTTGAAGGAGGGGGTGAGATGGATTACAAAAGCTCACGTTTGCAGCTATATAGGTAAGATTTTTCTCTTAAAGATACAAGAAAATCTTCTGAGGTAATCACATTTAAGTGACAAAACTCTACTAACCTGGCATTTTCAAGAACACAAATGTTACAATACAATGGCAGGAGTTGGCAACCCTTACTCTGCAGTAAAAAGTTACTGAAAAAGAATACTATGCATTTCAAAGTCTGTGAGCTCCCTGTAACTCACTAGTGACAGCACACCCTTTCAGCATATATGGCAGTATAAAAGGTGGTTACAGGCATGGGAAAGTGGGTATCAAGAACCAGAGCAAGGTGCTCCACAAAACATTTTCACTGTCCATCAGCCAGCTACTCCTCACCTAGCTCGTCACAGCATCATTGCACCGCTGAGAAATCTTGCTGAGGCACAACTCAACAGATTGAGGATTTTTGTAACATCGGAAAGCTGAAGAAGTTGAGGAAGTCTATTTCCCTTTCCTATAAAAAAAACCTCTGAGGAACACAAACAACAAAGATGGAGACTGAGAAGTACTCTTCTTGTTTTGACATTGCTTTTGCACCAGAAAAATTACACAGTTAACACACAGTAGCAACATCCACACACACAGAAGGCGGTAGAGATCTGGAACACCTTCATATCTGAGAGCACAGTTATTTTAAGCGTCAAATCCTTGCAACCCCCCTTCAAATCAACGACTAAAAGGTGAAGTTCTCCCTTGTACCCTTCATACATGCTGGGAAGACATTGTTTCCAATGGCTGAAGGTGGCACGTTGGCTATTAAATTCAGGTATTGGTCAATGCACTCTCTACACAAAAATCCTATTCTGAGCTGGGGATCCTCACCCAGCATTCATCTAACAGAATATAATTTGGCCTATTCTTTTCTACTGCTACAGATGTTTTGAGACTATTACTAACAAAATGATGACTTCCATTAGACTAAATGTACAGAACACCATTCTTCTACATGTTTCCCTTAATATATTAATGATTTAAGAAAAAAATATACTTTTAAAAACATGTACATTAAATTATGTATTGTCAATTAGGTAGTGTAGTCTAAGCATTTTTTTTTTTAAGTATAATTTTAAAGTATAGGCTTTGGCCAAATGTCAATTATGGCAACGCTATGTTGACCGCAAGTATTTTTAAATTGCTCTTTCAAGCGGAGGAAATCACTCACTGTAAACATTTTTTTTTTTTAAATATTATTGCCACTCTCTCTACTTATAAGTCAGATAGTACGTTTAATGACTGCTGAATCCACACCCAGAAACAAAAACAAGTGTTTAATGCCCAGGAATTAATTTCTGATTGAACCAACACAGTTATTAGAAATTACAGTAATGAACCAAAACTGCCCATCCTGTGTTGTGAGTCCACCCAATGAACATCCAAAAGTTACTCAAAGCTTTCAATACTACACTTAAAATAGACACCACCATGTGCTTGTTCAGCAGCAATTCTGCAGTCAGCAAGTCTCAGTACTAGTTGCATTAGTCACTCAAAATTACTGCTTTTCAAGGTTTGCTGACAAGATACCGCTGACTCATTTCATCACTGCTGTTCTGCCTCCTCCCATTAAGAAAAGAGGTAACATTGCACAGAGTTTGCTAGTAGGGTTTTTGGCAGGAAAAAAAGAGAAGTGCAGTGGGCAGGAGGATACTACCAGAACTGTCTCACTGTGATACAGTTCCTTCTATACACCAAGGCCAGAAAGAAAACATTTTCTTAATCAAAGGCACAGCTAGGTACATACAAAAGAACAGTACCAGTGGGCCACCTTAGATTGTACGTTTGAAGTACTGTCTTAACACTTTATTTTCAGATACTAAAGTAGCCTCTTTTTACCCTAAACTGCAATACCATTCAGGCTTCGTTCAAGAAGGCGACAGAATATTCCTCTCCTGCCACCACTGTCTTTATCCACATAGAACTCAAGCCTCAAACTGGAACCTCTAACCTTATATCCACTTGATAAAAGATAACTGTGATTTTTCTAGGGCTGAGGAAGAATCACGGCTACAAAGATCAGTGTCATAGCAGCATTTCTTCAGAAACAAACACCAAGACAGCGACGTTTTGAAGTTTTCATTCTGATGGGTGTGGGTCATAATCTACATATTTTCTTAGGAACAACTCTGCAACCATGTCATTACAAGACTAAAGGTCTTGTCGTACTTTCAACTGCAAGCTGAGGCATTATTTTGAGATATCACTACTAAGAGGAAGCTCTCTCTGAAGTTTTTGCTTAGAGTGGCATTATTCACAAGGAGAAAATGTTGAAGTAATTTGGAAGCAATGCTTTTGGTTGAGTCTTTAAGCAGGGGGTTTTATTCCTATATTACATAGTTGTTGGTTTATAGCAAATGTATGCATTGAAATAAATTAAATGGGAATATCCACAGATTTCCAAGTCTGCTTTCAGCATTCTCTATTTAAAAAATAGTCCATTTTTTTCCTTAAGCCCATCTGTTTGCATATTAACTTCTCTGCTTACAAGAACATGCATACACACAGCATACACAGAGTACTGTAACAGCAGTTTTACAGTGCTAAAATGTTTTCTTTCCCATAAAGAACAATACCAGGGTTTTATTATATGCTAAATGCTGCACTAGCAAAACAGCTAAGTTGGCTTGTACCAGTTATCTATCATCTTTGATAAAATTACAAGAGCAGAAGAAAAGTGAGATTTGAGAGATCACTGGAAATAAAACCAGGGTAAGTTTGCTCAGGATTTAATGGAAATTTTGTACAGAAAGGTACCAAATGGCTAGCCACAGCCTAAGTATAGAAAGAAACATGTCTCCAATGCTCATCTCCTTTTTCATTGTCATCATATTAAGTCTGTAGATTTCTGGAAGATTAACGTGTCCGAAGAGTTAAAATACAAAAATAAAACCAAAATCCCAATGCCTAGATTTCCTTTAGTGAGTTTTAAACCTGAATGACTTCTTCAGGAGATGACAAAATATTACTGATAGCAGACGGGAAAGAATTCACGTCTGCCATTGTATTTTATCACAAACTTGCACAAAGTTCAGTTATGTCTGGAAGCCAAAAATTAACTAATCACAGAGCAAGCAGGCACTGCACAATTCAGTGCTTTCCTTGTCTTTGAACCTCTCCCAGCTTGGACAGATATGCCACTCTTCACTAGGCTGGAAAAGAACAGAACAGATGAACTCCTGGAAATCCCGCTTTCATGCTCAGGCACCCAAAGCCAGGTGGTACCCAACCAACAAAATACTGCCTGAATTCAAAGATCATGTATTATGAATTACTGTGTAACATGATTAAGAATGAAAATGTTAGTAACAATGGGATTCTCAACACGACTTCTGCTCCTGAATAAACCTAACATTTTCTCCCTTTTTGAGAAAAAAAACAACATTCTCCAGTGCACAAAAAGCTAAAAGAATTCTCAAAATACTCAGACTATGAAAAAAATGAGAGATTCTCTTCTTCAAAGACCTAAAAGCTGAACAACTGGGTGCCTTTTAAGAATTTAGCTTCTCTGAGCAGAACAGGCTTCTTGCACACACAATTTAGTGCAAGAAGCAGCCAAGGAATAAACTTCTGCAGAGATTAAAGATGATCTCGTAACTATCATGCAAGAAAGGTGGGGAGAAAGAAGTCTGCATTGAAAGCAGGCATTATCATTCTGTAGAAAAAACCCCAACCTAAACACACACAAAATGGTTTTCTGTGGTAGCAAATGGTCAAGAAAATAACAAAACAAATGTTGAGAATCTTTAAGAACTTGCATGAGGGCTATGACTGTTACAGGATCTCACTGTAGTAACTCAGAAGACAGAAGTGAGCAACCTCACAGGTACTACATTTAAAACTGAAGGATGTATTGATATTGCTAAGGACATACAAGAAAAAAATAATTATTTTTTCCCTGAGAAGTACATACAAATTTGTACAAGAACCAACCACCCTCATCTACTTTTAGCATCTTACCTGTAATTCTATGAATATAAAGTAAAGCAAGAACTATGTCCCACAACTTCTAGCCTCCCTTGTTTCACTCTGCACTGAAACAAAGTATTCCATCTATGAAAATTAATTGAATCTGTCAGGAATTCTAAGCAACTAAGACACAAAGAGGAGAGAATTTACTCACAGGTTAGTTTGATAATTGGCAAAGGGGATACGTAAGATACAGCTCACAGCTTTTCTGAAGCTTATGCAAATCTGAGCTTTACTGAAATTAAACAAGTAAGAACAGAAACATTCAGTTTTGTGTTTGCAGCAGAGAGCTCAGGACAACTTAAGGGGTTCTACATTAAGATTTTAGTTCAGATCAGAGCATTCTTTTGAAGTATACTCTCCTGAGCAGCCCCTCCAACCACACTTGATTCGGAGTGGCTTCAGAGCACAAACTGGATTCCTTTTAGACGAACCAGAAGGTAGGATCCAGAACCTGCCTATTGCTCTAGCTGATAATGGGCATTTCGTCCAGAGCAGACTGCAGCTATATGGAATCAGGACCCCTAAAAGATGTATAGCACCATTTGCTTTGCATATCTGTTCCCACTGGATTCCACCACTTGACAATAAAGAGGTCCCTCTTCTTAGGACAGGTCATCCAAGGCTTTTTTACCTCATCTGTGGTAACTTATGCTCCTGGGTTCTGCAAAGACGCCCTAGCACTGCGGGCCAAGAGGAGTAAAGCATCCTAGAGGTCATCCCCGCGATTGAGCCAGCTGTACAAGAAATGCTGGCTGGGGTTGGCAAACTCCCACCTGCAGCACCAGGAGGGCACATGCAGGGGAAAAGGTTCTGAGCTGCAGCTGTCCACAGCTTCTTCCACCGCAGCCAGGGAGCAGATGTGATGACCCTCCGGGGGTTGAGGGACTCCTGCCCTACTGCAACTGAGGGCCAGGTATTGAGCAGACAATTTAGGATCATAGGGGTGTTTTCTCCCATTTAAGGTTACAGTGGACAACTGCATATTTTCCCTTATTTTTAAGAGCTATATCTATGGAATGAGATGAGAGTTTTGCTCAATGTTAGCCATGTCAGCTTTCGCTATACAACAAGATGCATTCTCTCATTCTTTCTGCAGAGCCCTAGGTGGATCAAAACAATCTCATTAAGTATCTGATCAATGACAATTTTTACAAGAAAAGCTGAAAATGAAGTACAGTTATTAATGCAGTTAACGTTATTGCAGCTGTGTGGCAGTATGAACCAAACTGACAGCTCTAGAAATCGTGACGAGCTAACAATAAATAACATGGTCCTTGCAGCCAGACAGCATTGATTTTTTATTATTAATTTCTGCACTTCTGTGAAGCACTGCCAGTTAAAAAAAAAAAAGGGGTAGGAGCAGGACAGCTGTTGATTACTTGTTAAAGTAGCTGCAGAGCTAACACACTAGAAGATAATTAATTCTTTTTTAAAAAAGTTTTTTTTTTAAATAAAAGGAAGTAATTTGTAAGAAACAAATACAAACACCAACTCCAGTAAGTACAGATATTAGTAGGAATGGTAACGGACCAAGCTTTCTTCTCTATCAGTTACTGGATAGCAGGAAAAGCACCCAGAACTTCATGAAACTGCACTGAAGCCATCTCTTTACAAATTTCTCAGCCTTTAACAGAAAGGCCGCACTTCATGCATCTCTGCTTGAGAGGATTAACCATTAGCAACAAGCCACATTCCTAATGAACTCCCTGCCCTCCTCCCACCCATTTCATAAAGGTGAAGATTTTTTTAAGCTATAAACAAAAATCGTAACAGTATACAGCTCTTCTCCCAAAGGCAGGCATTTCCTGTAATCAGTAGCCTTTGCAGCAGTGTTCTTTAGCAAAAAACTTGGCTATATAACAGGGTTTTGGTGGGTTTTTAAAAATCTAAATACCTAAGGTTAAAAGCCATACCTAGGAACACTACAGTGGTTAGCTCAAAAAAATCTGGATCCCTGTATCAGTGGTACAGATGCGACTCAAAAGTGAAACAACAATGGAAAGTTCCAAGAGAAGAACAGTCTGCAAGTGCAGGTGATCAAAGGGACTTTGCAAGTAGGCCAATAAGCCATGGTGCCGTAAGAAATTTCATAGCTAGCAACTAATATTCCAAAAGGCATTAGAAGTACATTACTTTGATCTATATCCCAGTATGCGTCATCACAACAGGCAGGAAACACCTTCCTAGAGAGGTAACAATGAAGTGCAGCAGATGCCCGTGACTACAAATTAGAAATTTATTCATCAGCATATAATTCATATTAAATTTCCTTGAAGGTGACATGAGAACTGTGATCACCAAAGGGGCAAATAGAGGTAGTTATAGTCGTATGCAGGAGAAACCCACACAACAGAAGTTACCAGACAAAAGGACAAGAGAAGCACAGCAGACTGTCAATATGCAGGACATGCTCCCAAATACATAAGAAGGATGACTGGCAACACATAAAACAAAATAAGCAATACTGGGAGTGCAGGAGAACATCCCTTGTGGAAGACTGGAGAGTGGTGATAATGTAAAAATAGCAGGCATTAAATACTAGAAAAACAATCAGCCCACACCGGTTCTTACTTCATTCAAATTGCTCTCAAGCCTGATCACCTTGACTTCCAAGAACCACCAAGGGCCATAGCTACCACTTCACTGTACAGCACCAGCCCCGAGGTATTGGGTACTCACAGCTAGTTTACAATGTGCATTAATGACTAACAGTTTTGTGTAACACAGCGTAACACGCATGAGTTAACCTTTAGCAAGATGCGTGTTGTCATGGAATGAAATCAGCAATCTTAAACCTTAAAACGAGCCTCATCTGCCAGCCTTCCAAACACTCCTACCACGGTAATCTCCAATTCCGCAGGGTCTATCTAGCTATAAAGAGAGCATCTATTCAGTCGTAACGCATGTTCATTCTGACCACATGCATATCTGTCCATCTGAAGGTCTTGCTGGTTCAGGAGCCAATCAAGTCAGTTAACTTAGCGCTGTGCTCATGATACGGTGCCCACAAAACTGCAGGGTGGGGAAAAGGGGCTATACAATGTTCCCCATAAACCATGTTCTGTCAATCTAGCATTTAAAGTCTGGCACAATACTGATGTAGGGACACTATGGGACTAATGCAGCTTCTAGGCAGAAAAGCAGCTAGCTTGGAGTGAAGGCAAAAGTTCAGGTCTGTTTGTACTGTAAAAGAGAAGGAGCTTGAACCCAAGGAGAGAACATCCATACGCACGAAATAAATTAATCTCAAACCACGG
This sequence comes from Coracias cyanogaster, assembly GCA_033124195.1. Lineage (NCBI taxonomy): Eukaryota > Metazoa > Chordata > Aves > Coraciiformes > Coraciidae > Coracias > Coracias cyanogaster. Next base: position 11,318 of record JAVSBS010023947.1, on the reverse strand, counting down.
TGATGTTGGGGCTATTTACAGGCATATCAATGCATCTAAGTGAACCGGCTGTCTGATCCCTAATTAGTGACAAATGGTCCCCTGAAGACATTACTCACTAGTTCCAAATGTAAGAACTTGCACTTTAAAAATATAATCCCTTTCTAGAAGTATGCAATGGTTAGCAAGTTTAATGAGTGTTAGCTCTCCCTTTTTCTTCCTTCCCCAAAGTAAGATGAAGTGTCAAACACTGTGCTAAGTTAGAATAACCAAATACTAACCACATCTTGTTCTCACAAGTCTACAGGCAATTTTCATTCTAAACATAACTATCATAAATCATTAAGTTTAATAATGTGGCTTAAATCCAGTGAGATTTGCATACCACAAATTTGACATTTGGATTTTCAGCTATTAGCTCATTAGCAGTAGTTTGCTCATTTATGCAGAACTGAATTTTAACACTAATCCTTAGATAATTCCTTGTAGAAATATCTCCACAGGATGAAGCCATCCTCCCACTGAAGATGGTGTTTGGTCTGTTCAAGAGAATCTCAACATCCTCTTTCACTAGGTACTGAAGACTCAAAACTCTCTGCTACTTTTGTTCTCAATTAACTCAACATAACTCATCTACAACTTAAGATCTTTAAGACTGCTTTTAGCACGGAAATCTGTATGAAGTGTCTACAAGCAACTACAGAAGCAGCATAGTACAGCAAAAGACTGAAATATAATTACACACTTTTTCCACATTTACAGACTTTATGTTCTATACAGCCATCTTATCTACTTTTTAATCACAAGACGACACTATCATAATCTCAAAGAGGAGGATTCTTCTGTATTTTTTTTCTTAGAAGAGAGGAAGATAAAAAAGAAGCATGCACACATTGTTACATTTCCCATGTAAGGGAGACATAGACATGTGTTCTGGGATGTCTTTGTGCTGTCATCAAACATTGCAGCCAACTATACAAGCAAAGAATTTGGTTCCATACCTAAAAAGGTCACTCAGACATCAAGAACAATTCACCTCCATGACCTCGTAAAGGCTATAATCCCTTTTCCATGCCAAACAATCATTTTTTTGTTGTCAGGGGAAAGGCCGTCACAGGAGACAGCCTATGCTAAAAGGAAAGCTACAGGAAGATTTGCAGTCAGATTAAAAATTACTTACAGAAATAAACACTCTTATATGAAGAAAAACATCATTGGACAATATATAAGAGTCTGGACTAATGGCTAATCTTTCATCCTGGCTTTGGAAGTGAAGCACTGGCAAGAAACTAAAGGAGAACTCCAAAGACACTAAACACCTAAACTATAGACTCTCACACATGCTTAGGAAAAATAATTTTAAGTTTGTTTATTAATGCTACTTTATTTTGTTACTTCATCATTTGTCCTTGCTACATGCAGCCTCATCATGACATATGGACTTCTCATGTGAAATTCCAACACAGACTTGATTCAAAGCAGAATACAGACAGCCCTTGAAGTTCGCTCATATGCAGCTCTTCAAGTCAAATCATGTAAAACTTTCAAGCCTTTTGATGACTTGCACCTGTCTTACAATATTTTTGAAGAAACCCTGGCTACTCAGAAATTGCTTTTTCCTCCCACGTAACAATCTTTTCTCTAACGTGGTTCTACTTGCCAAAAACATTAACCGCAAGGAGGGCATAAAGAAATCTAATCCTATCAATGAGCAGACAACTGTTTAATACAGCCAAATAAAATGTACTCATCCGAATCAGTCATATCATGTTTTCTCCAAACTAGTAAACAGCTGCGGACAAAGTCTGCTTCCCATCAAATGTTCTGCGTATAACAAACTGTACCTTGTATCTCTGATGGTTCACCAGTAATTTTTCAAAACCATGACTTCCAAAACATATGACAGCTATATTTTATTGAAGAAAGGAATAGGCTCAGACTGCCCAAGCCACAAACTGAAGACCAATCCAGAAACTCTACTGTAGGTGCCAAAAGTCTGCTGAATGTCAGTATTTGCTGGCATTTTTATTATTATGAATACAAGCGCAGACGAACTTCTTCAAAGAAGAAACACTTCAAGCGTGACAGAAAAGGAAGAGCTCACAACTCCTATTATAACAGCACAGGAGCAGAGAAAAATAACTCCTTTAACACTGTCTGGAAAAGGTATCCCAAAGCAGTAGTTGTAAATGTGCTTGAAAGATGGAGAACCTTAAAAATAAACGCACATCTTACATTCTGCTCTGTGGTATCAACACTGCTAAAACAACTAGCAACTTTGAAAAAATCTAGTAAAATTCGACTGCCACAAACATAAAAACTACCCTTAGTGAGACCACTGAAGTATCAAACTTCTACCCATGATAACTTTTTGTGACTTATTTTCAATTCATTCACAAGAAAAAACTCCTTACGTGTGCAAGAAGACACAAACAAAGCCAGTCAGACAAAGACACATTTTCAAGTCTCTGAACAGCAGTAAACTGTATGAGCTTAAATTGGGTATTTACTATTTTTGCTTGGCCATGTACATAAATTCCTAGCCCTTTAAACATTCACCTGGTTCCTGAACGTACTTCAGAGAGCTGATTTTGCACTAATGTGACTGTTACAAACAAAACTTAAGTGCATACTTTCTCTGACTCAGATAACAATAAATCAGGAATAAACAAGCAGGAAACAATGACCCAGATTGCCATCTCTCACATGGAAGACAATGGAGACTGGTCTGGTAAATAATGGCATACCAATGGCTAAAATTCTTATCATGTCATATCCTATCCTAAAACTCGTATCCATGATTGTATCCTGAGTTCCCCGTGGCACACAACTCCAAAAGAGCTCCCCTGCTGTTACTGTGACGCCCTGTGGAAGCACAGTAAAGAAGACTAGAATTAATGTCATTTTTATAAGCATTAATTGTAGACATGACGTCCACTTGGCTATCCCCTGAATAAAACACGGGCAACACTAAAGAGCTGTATTAAATTCCTTTTCTGCATCTGCTTATCTATGGTAGAAATCGCAAAGAGCCAAGGCATTTAATCCGTTTGTGAGTTCTTGACATTTACTTGAGAGAGTTCTAACAGCAGCACATGCTCCTTCTAGGATCCCAAACACGCACCACTCAAAAGAGAAAATAATCTGGCCATAAATTACCAAACACTTTCTTACATGACCCTTTGAAAGTGAAATTGAGCATATTAACTTTGAGGACAATGACAAACCATCTTTGTAATTCCTGCAGACTGCTGTCACAGTATTGTTAGGTAATGAATGAATTCTTGAACGATCACAAATCCAAGTTCTAGAACATTTTTTGGTGGCATGCTCCTTAAAATGACTTACTGCACTGTGACAGAAGAGATAATGTAAAAAGCACTCTGATTTCCAGTATTTGGCCCCTATGTGCAACTGATTCACCAGAATCAGAAGACTCGGTGAAACTCTGAGGTTAACTGAACAAAGAACTCCATTACATTTCTTTTTTAAAGTGTAATTTATATATTTAGGAATGCATGCTACACTTGATGCATGACTTCAGGGAAGACTAACTGCAAATAACCACCAAACAGCTGTATGGCCTGTTTTCCAGTACATATGGAAAGACAGACAGTCCATAATGTAATGTCTTGAATTTCACCACTAACATAATAGAAGATTTCCTGCTGATTTTACATCAGCTTGTGGTACAGGTGCAAAGGACTTAAGTTACTGGCAAGCATAAGGAAAATTAATCTAGAAACCAGAAGAGCAGCTTCTCACATTTCATAAACAGTTTATAAAATTAATTGCACACACATCAACTCCGGATGTGTAACCAGCTATGCTATCACTGACCAATACAATCAGAATACAGGGGAAAAGCCAAATACTTCCATCCAAAGGTAATTGATATAGACAGATCACATAACCACTAACTGGGAATTAGTCCATCCAAATTATTTCTGGAAATGTACGGGCCTTGCATAAGAACCAAAAATGTGTGTTTTCATTAAAGAACAGGAGGAGAGGGAAAATGTCAGTCTTGCAAGAAACTTCATTTGAAGTGAACATAATTTATCTTTTAGCTACTACCGCAAAAGCTGTAATTTACAGTAGATGAATCACCAATGCCTCTTAAATCTATGAGCATACATACAGGCTATATTTTAGCCCTATACCTCAGGCGTTACAACTTCCTCAAGAAATCCCAATCAGCTCATTAAAAGAAAGATCAGATACTACAATTACTTATTTCAGTAAAACTCTCTCAGGCCAAGAGGAAAAAAATAAAGCCAGGCTTTATGCATCTACTCTCAACAGAGTCACAGCTCAAAGAGTTGAGGCAACTATCACAAACTGAGTAACTTCACTCAGCATGTCAAAAAAACAAAGCTGCAAACCTTAGCAACTATATAAAAATGTCTAAAAAAAATATATATATATATTTCTGAATGTCATAAAACACATGCTAGTATAGAGAGGCATAATGGATGTGCATACAGACCACAAGTGTTATAATTCTATATGCAAAACTTTCTCTCCTTTCCCCTCAGAAAATGACACCTTGCTCCTTGCAATTCTAAGGCTGCAGGATTAAACTGCAGAAGTTGTCAGAGAATCTACATAAGTATACTGTATCAAGCAATTAAAAGCAAATTAAAGTAGCTGCATGCATGCTTTTTCAAACGGAGTCAAGAGGTGGCAGACAGTCTGGGCTGCTTCTCAGCTGACACCAAGATACACACCTTTAAAGAACCGCGTCAGAACAGAATGAAAGGGAACAAAAGAGCTTCTAATGCTTTAACTATTTCTGGAACTTTGCACAATAGGAACCTGATGCAAAACTGTGCAAAGGGCTGTAATATATATCACACATGAAAGGCTGTTTACACCTAAATACTTCTCTGTTTTAAAAAAAAATGGAAGTTGTATTTGCCTGGCATTCCTTAAACTGTCGCCTTCTGCAACACATACTGTCATACAAGCTGAAGTTCACAGAAAGTTACACAGGCACAGGGCATTTTGCGTTTAGGTTTATCTCTGCCAGACAACATCACCAGCATCCTATTTAGAGGTGCAAGGCTCAAAAGGCTACAGATCCAGTATTACTCCCTTTCAGCATCTCCGGTGGCCTCATCCCAAATTAGATTTGTATAATGTTAACTGGGAAGACACAGAAAAATTTGCTGATCAATTTATTGAGTAATCATCACCTCTACGCTTGCATGAATATCAGGAGAGATCACATCTAATGCTTGCTTAGTTTGACTCCTTACCTGACTGGCTTGCTTTCTCGTAGCAAATCTTCCAGACTCTTTTCACAGTGTTCAGCTGCCACAACCAGTCTCTCTAATTGAAGAAAAAAACAAACAAACAAAAAACTGTAAGAAGACTAGAATCTAAATGAGACAATGGAAGTACAGACTTCCCAGTCTATTTGGCAGATGTTGAAAGTTTTAATATCTATTGTATGGAAAATTACACATAATTAAATGTGTACAACTTCTAGATATCACCACTATTCTCATTTATGAGATACAGATTATCTTCGCTGTTTCCTCATATAAAACACTATCCATCCATCCATCAACCTCCTAATAAACGTTGAGCCTCTCAGCCAACGTCACTCTGATTTGACTAAAGAACAGAGGTCTCAAAGAAGGTAGGCATCTAGAAATTTGCAGAAATACGTAGCTATGTCAATGAGAGAGAGACTCAACACCAGTTTTGAGAAAAGGGGCTCAGTGAGCACAGGAGTTTCAGTCCTGAGGGGCCAGCTAGCACACTATTAGCTCTAGTAACTCTTGCTCAACAAATAGCTGTAGAGCTTGCAGGGGTCCCACACATCCTGAGAATTGACGGGCAGGCTCTGAATACAGAGGGAAAGACAAAACGACTGTTGCACTCAAGACAGCAATTATAAAGCGGGAAGACAAAGGTGTAAGATGTTACATGGGGATGCGAGTTAACTCCTAAAGAAGCCAGGCTTTGCTACTTCTGCTTGTAGAGCAGCTAGTAGTGAGGGCTCAGATTCAAAACCAAATCAAACTAAACTATTTCAAACATATTTTTATAAGGTGACTGTTACAGTTAGATGAAGATGGAAAATACTTTGAGGAACACAAGTCATCACATCAACACTGGAATGCTTGTTACTCAAGTCTTTGTTTCTCCTTTTTGAATTCAAAGTACCTTAAGCTTTCCTTAGAAGAAAAAAATTCTGGGATTGCCTTCTACAATGCTAGAAAATATTTACAAGTAGTTTAATCAAAAAAGATATATTTCAGTTTGAATTTTATTAATTGAATTGATATTGAATGTTACTAATAATATTACTTTAATGTTTCTCTTTTGCAGGTCTTTTGGGGGGAATGTATACACAGAATTAATTTTTTTTTCTGCATTGTTTTCCTGGTCTGCTTTCATACTTCTCCATAAGAGCAGAAACTGACATTTGCAAGAAAAATACCATTACATCACCATGCTAAGGACTGGCAAGTGAACAATTCTGTCAGTATCAGAATGATGAAATTTGCCACCATATTTGCCATATTATTTGAAAATTATTAACTGCTATTCTAACCATTAACAGAACAGTCTCCTAACCTCATGGCCAGACATTTTATTTACTACCCTCCAAGTTACAACAATTAGCAGAAAGTATTTTCTCCTTCATATTTATACACACACAAACTGTCATGTCATTGACTCTTCATTGTCAAAAAGGCCACATTTTCCTATTTAACTGTATCTTTTATTTATTACAGGTTATGTTTGCTAACTTCTCTTAGCCTTTCATCCCAAACAGTATTGTAAGAAAATCCCAGTTTCTGTTTCAAGAGGTCTTAGCAAAAACATAAGAATGAAGAAACTGCATAAAATGAAACATTTACAAGTTTGAGAGCAAATAAAAACACACAAAGAACCCCCTGCCCTGCAGAATACTTCAGTGTTTGGAGTTTTTATTTTCTAAAAATCTGAAACATCCTATCATACTGCATTTTAAAGAGGAAAAATTTACTTGCTCTAATTTATGAATAGCTAATCAAACAAATACGTACAATGCACTTTACGTGGGAACATTGTTGATTTAAAAATTAAAGGTGGCAACCACTGACATTGTGCCAGTTGTTGCAGCCTTTTAGCGACAATTAAGTGCTGTACTCCTGCTGGGCTTGTAACAGAATAAGATCATCTGAATTAGAATAAAATAACTGAAGCCTTATTTAAGCTAGTAAGTGTGATCACAATTACAAAAAAAAAAAGTATCTGTAGTAGAACTAATTAATTGTTAGTGGGAGAGATCTTAAAGACAGAATAAAAAAAACCCAAAGCATAATACGGGCAGCTTGCCTTCAAGTCACAAGATGACTGAGATAACAAGAACAGCTGCAAATCAAGTACAAGAAACCTAGCCATGACATCAAAACGTTCACAAGATTAGAACATGGGTGTAGGAGCTCAGCATCACAAATACGTGTATTTCAATGTCCCACAAAAAGACAAGGCACAGCAATTGAGAACAAGAATTTTACAGCGAGATACAAAAAGAAAAAAGTTCTTAACTTTCATCACTTAGCATAACATATTAAAAAAAAAAAGAAAAAAAAAGGACAGGCAACTAACTTCTGCCTTGACCTTGAGGAGAAGAAAAGCAAGCACCAGTACGGTCAGTCACAGCCAAGGCACACAGTCATTTTGAGACTGAAAACAGCCACTTTCTGGTGCTATAAAAGCAATATTCTGCCCAGTCGCCTTTAGATACACTGTCACAAAAAAATCCAAACTATAACCATATATAAGACTTCCTTATTAAACAGATACTTACCATGTTTACCTCTGGTAATGTCAACATACTGGCAAAGCCTGGGATGGGTGATTGTTTTAAGGATTTGAAATCTCCCTAGAATTTTGATAGAGTTAGGTGTCAGAGGAAGGCCATTACTTCCACAAACATCATGCGGCAGAGCTGAGGCAAAGAAGGTGGAGGCACCCATCTCAGTGTCTCTTAGAGGAAACATCTTTTTTGCACAATCTTAAGCCCTTTGGAGCAATTTGTATTCCTTAAAAAGAGAACAGAGTAAAAAATATCTTTAAAAGACACAGATTCTTGTGACTTAGCTTAGTAGTGTTTACTAAATAATGGAATTAAATGTTTTTTATTCTCGGTTATGGTGGAATGGGACATTTTTGCATAATGAACACAACAATAAAACAGTGCTACTGTATGGTAAACACTACATTCAAAGATGAAAATATGGTAATAGTTTTAACAGATTTAAGAATTAAATAAAACTATTTTTAGGAGCAGATAAATACTTTAATACAAGCAACACTCAGATGACTACTTGAATACAGTACGTTATCTTTTCAAAAACAAAGGCACCAAACCAAAGAAAAAACCTCTTCTAAAATATCACCTTGTATTTTATGCAGGCCACAAATTTAAATTACCACATCTTTAGTGACAATTCAGCATGTATATACCATAGCATTCCTAATATTTAAAGCTATGAAATAACAGTCTTCTGTCCTACCGCTATTTCTTTCCCTACCCATAGATAAATTGCTAGCTCACACACAGACTCAGTAACAAATTTAGAAAGTAAACTAGATTAAATATTTCTGTGAGACAGCCTAGTGAAAAAAGTGAGCTTGCAATTTAGTCCCAGGAGCACTTAGTTTCACGACCATATTTCTCTACAGGAGGAACAAGTTCTCTCCTTCAAACTATGCATTTCAAATCAGCATGAGCTAAATATTTTCTCTGCACTTTTCCATAACCAACCACTATGTCGTTCAAGAATATGAAAATCCAAACCACGCACAGGTAACAGACACCTCTACAATCAGTTAGGCCTCGGATGAAACTGCCTGACCTCTTTTTACTGGTGAGCTAAAAGTTTAATCCGAGGTGACAGGTACCAAAATCCAAAAACGGAATCAAGCCTCTGCTCAGCTCATTTCTGGATTGTCCAGATGGTGACTCAAGACGCTACAAGCTTTCTTAATAATGGCAGTGTTATCCCTCCGTGCATGTGAACTTCCATAGCACGTACAGAGTTGTATATAAGGATACATACACAGAGAGAGATAAAAAGGCCAAGCTTAGATGCTCTGAAGTGAGCACTAGTCTGGAAGTTGTGATGAAGCAAATGGCGCTTCCGCATAACATGGGACAAGAGGCCATGGAACAGAAAAACACAACTTCATTGATGAGTCTGTGCAGAAGAGTACCATCCGGTTCACTTCAGCTCCAAAGACACCATGGCACAGAATCTGGAGGCTTCCGTATGTAACATCCAACCCTGTTGTCAGGGACACAACAGTAATTACAAGCTTTAAAGAGTAGAAATGCAAGTATTCCAGGAAAAGAGGAGAAAAAAGCCTTAGGATTTTGAGCCCGTAAGAGAAATAATAGGAAAAGTATAAACCCAATATCATTCTTTCAAACAAGATGTGATAAGTTTTTATCTTAGGAACTTCATGAAACAAAAATCGAGTAGAGCAAGAGTATCCTGATCACTAATGAAGCTAAGTACTACTCTTTCAGCCAACATTGACCTGCTGCTTTCAGAAAAAGCTGTTTTCTCCTGAGAAAGTTACACAGGAGAAACGGAGCATTTAATACATTAGTGTCTGAAAGTTATTTCTTTATCTAAGGGAACAACCTCGCTCCCAGCACAAAATTCCTAGTAAAAACCTACTAATATCCTTTTCTGAATCTCAACTGAGAGAGCAACACCATAACAGGTTGCCCAGAGATCCTTATATATCAAACATACTTACTAAGTCTATATAAATGCAAATTATGGAATGTACTTTCTATTTTAACTAACACAGTCCAACTTAAGATAGAAAGCAAACCTCAAGACTGCTCTCATTTGTGTGGGTTTCTCCCCATGAAGAAACAAAGACATGAGATATGTACATTCACATTCTAGTATACATCATCATATCAAATATGAATGCAAAGCACTAAGGAATCAAACTTAGAAAGGAAGAAAATAAATGTGGAACAGCACTGAGCATTGAAGGTTTTGTAGTAATATTTTTGCATTGTCTTATTTGTAAAGATACACTTTCATATCTCATGAATATTTAATATTTTTTGGAAGTGATTTATTTTAGCATGCCAACAATGCAATTGACAGTTAGAATTTTCCATTGGAAAGACATAAATTGGACTGATTGGAAGCACAAAAAGTTTATTGGCATGCAGCAAATTCCAACTGGAAAGCTTTAACAGTATATTTGTAAAAAGACTCACAAAAAAACCCACAACCACCGTGTCTGCTGAATGAACTACCTGGCCTCAGAAAGAAAATATCTATTAACCATGAAAAAAAAAAAAAAAAGAAAAAATCTTGATTTAGAGAATTAATTATAATCTCGCTTGGCACAACAGTCTTCTAATAATTGCTCTAAAATAAAAAAGAGTTAATATGAACAGAGTTGAGGGGAGGGAGAATAAAAATACGCCAGTAAGTCCAATTATGTCTCTAAAAAGTTAAATACGTAGTGTACAATAGCCTGCTAGATAATACTTTCCTAAAACCTTGATCTGCATTCAGCTGACATTTAAAAAGGAATTTTAATAAAAAGACTTGTTAAATATCATCAATTTAATAACCGTTTTAGGAGATTAAACTTTTCTTGTACTCTAGACCACTTGGCCTACAAGGATGAATTAGACCGCCTGCAATGCTCTCGACTAGACAACTGCAGGTTTATCACTCACTCCGTCTGGTTAGGAAGCACACGGACAAAAAGGAAGACATGAGATCAGCACTCTTAGCTGTCAGCCACCTAAACGAATCAATACAGAATTTTTAAAGGTATGCATTAAAACAAGTTATTTTATTATAATAAGAGTTAATTCCGTGGAATCTGCTAAAGCAGTGAAAAAAATATTCTCTGATGATAGAAAACTGCTAGTTCTGTCAATAGCTGCCTTCACAATTAAACTCTGATCTCTGTTCTTAACTGTCAACTTCCATAAATTGGGATTGACTTGAAATAATAAACCAAGCAACTCCAAAACTAAAAACTTAATCCTTCCACCACTTTTAAAAAGGACCACACATTACAACTTAAGAGAAAGGTTTTTTTTTTTACTAAATTATTTCAATGTAGTAATTTCTCCAGTAACTTACTGACTTTTCTAAATTCAAATATAAGAAAGATCAAAGCTATTTGTAAGTCACTAAGGGGAAGAGAATGACTGTCTATGTTCGTAATACCCTACTTTTTCAAAGTTGCACAATTCTTTGTAGAAAAGTACAACTTTTTGCGTTTTTAGTACCCAAAGTCTCACACCGAAAAATGGGGACTGTGGCACAACAAGCCTTTGC
>JAVSBS010023946.1:0-47455 GCA_033124195.1 Coracias cyanogaster | reverse complement strand
CAGTTCCCTGTCCTTCTTGAACTGAGGGGCCCAGAACTTGAGACAATATTCCAGATCTGGTCTCACCAGGGCAGAGTAGAGTGGGAGGAGAACCTCTCTCCACCTACTAACCACACTCTTTCTAATACATCCCAGGATGCCATTGGCCTTCTTGGCCACAAGGGCACATTGCTGGCTCATGGTCATCCTGCCGTCCACCAGGACCCCAGGTCCCTTTCCCCTGCGCTGCTCTCCATCAGGTCAGTCCCTACCCTCAGTTAAGATCCCAAGTGAGATGTCATCTTACACAGATTCAGAAGTGAGCCTTGGACCTTGATCCAAGCCTCCTTCCAACAGAGGGTCTTGAAATGCCTTGGACAAATAATTTCTTCATGCTCCAGTGTCCAGTTGCAGAAGGGGCAAGGAGGGCTTTCCTGCCTTCCAGGAGTAATGTGACAATGAATGGATTAAACAATGGATTAACTTAAATGAAACACTACTTCTCTTGACGAATTCTCAGATTCGGTCTCCCTTGCACCCCAGACGTACCCTGATAGGTTTTAGAAATATGGAATGCAAAATACAGAATGGGTGCCTCATGCAAAAGTTGTTAGATACGGCTCATAGTTTTTGCATGTGTACAAAAAGATAAAGAATCATCCAGAGTCATCCCACCTGACTTCTAGCTCTTGGCTCAAGGGACTAAACTGGGAGTGCAGCTACCTCTAACTGCAGTCTATGCCCAGGAATGGTTTCCCTCAATGAGTTTAGCTATGACCTCTCCAAAAGAGGTCAAACTACAGCCCATCTGCCAAGGTACAGTTTCAGTCCAACATTGTAAACCACCCTACTCCATGATCAGTGCCTTGTGTCAGCTAGCAGATCTCTGCCCTGGGTGATCAGCTCTCACAAACTTCCTTTTTTCACTGCTCTTCGGGTGACTCCAAAGATCTTGGTTTGTGCTTCTTCATTTGCAACTCATGTATACCCATTAATGATCTATTTATTGATCTAAATACCTTGGTTTTTAGTTTATTAAATATACAGTTCGCCATATAGACTGCAGGAATGTAGTCATAAAACACAAGCAATACATAAGAGAAACTAATTACTAAATGCCTCATTTCTTGTAATAATAGAAACCAAAACAGCAGTAATGTCACTGGTCTATTTTCCTAATATATTAGTGTTCAGCAATGTTTTTCAGCAAAAGAAATGTAATAGCCAAACACTGACACTGCTTAGGCCAAGGCTGGAAGCTCTGGGACAGATGCTTGTGGAGAATGCCTCATATATTAGGTGGGAAAAAATACTTCTGGGCATTTCCATCAAACTCCACTGACTATAAAGAGAGCACCCTTCTCACTTATATTTGTTGGTAAGGTTGGATGAACCCAAGAACATAACTCCCTGTGGCAAAGAGAATCAGGTCTGTGCATCAAGAATAAAATATTGCTTGTAGGATCCTCTCCCATTGTATGGATACAGTGGGGATGGAATTGGGCAGGTTACTACCAAAAAGGATACAAATGCTAAAAAAAATTCAAGAAACAAGGCAGGAACAGGACTCAGGACTTGATAAAGCACTAGCCAAACTCCAGTCAGGCTGAAAGAAAGGAGAAACACTGTAAAATTCTGGACAAAAGCCCCTTGTAGTTGGGGCAAAAGAGTTGACAAAATAAAACAATTGTGCTATATAAATCAGAACAGAAAGAGAGCTTGTGCCCCAGAAATCTCAAGCCAAATTCCAGAGACAAGACAGCACACAGATATAGACAGGCAGACAGGAGAGAAACAGGGAAGAGAATGAAGGATGGTAAGAAGCAATAATTTTAAGGATGAAAAAGGATTATAGTGGGATAGTTTCATGAATGCTTACACAGGGCTCCTCTTATGCAAAGGAAGAAAGTGTAGAAGTCCTTATTTGAAGGTATACCTAGGTAAACAGCACTCACATATACAATCACATGTTTTGAGTATGGCTCAAATTGCTTGTTAGCTGTCTTCATTCCTCTTTCTCTTCTAATTCTTGCACACAAAACCATGCTATTGAGAGACGTCAAACGATGCTAGGTCTGGACACAGGTGTTTTGTTTTTTTTTCTGTCCAACTTCTTTCTTTCTATTTCCACTTGTCCTGTCACTGGAGTCATTAGTGGGTGTTAGCTTAGGCTCCCCTGGGGCACCATGAGCTCCATAGACCTGGGGCTTTGTACAGCCATTATTCACCCAAGGAATCTCACCCCTCATAGCAACTCATCAGATATTACAAATAACCTGCTCAATCCAAAAATGAGCAAGCCCTGCTAAAAACTACATACTTCCCTTTTATCTGTTGATCTTGAGGGCACAAGTCACAAACTGTGTTACGGAAGGTCCGTAACTCCATCACAGCACAGCCAACCCTCACAGCAATAGCTGCTTCTCACCCACAAAGGGCCCAACCTTTCCTTTCAGCAGGAAGGCCCACAAGTTCAAAGGGAGATGTAGAGACCTGATGCTTTGACATTGTATTGTTGCCTCAGGAAGGCAGCATGCTCTAGATGGCAGTTTCTTTGCTAGTAATTCCTTTGCTGGGCCAAAAAGTCAGGATGCCATGTCTTCTTTATTTGTTACTGTTACACCACTGATTTTCATGAAGCTTGTCTGTCCTTTCGTTGGATCTGATCGGTGTTGGCTAGTTGATTCAAAAAACTACTGGGGAGGAACGGGAGAAGCACGTGTGCATTCACACACACACATTGTGATCACGTAACACCTCATTTCCCAAGAAAACCAGACTAAAGATCTTGCTCTCTGTACATGCCATTGACCAACCATTTCCACCAGAATGTATATTCCATTTAGACTATATCACAGAGGCAACTTCTCAATATGCACACAGGGCTAACTATGTTCAATGTAGAATCCACCAGCTCCAGGCTTTGAATTAACATGCAGACCAGCAACACAAAACCCCAGTCTTTTTTTGTAGTTTCAATTCATCGGTTCAAGCAGGGATGAGCATACTTTATTCTTCTCCCCAGATGCTTGGAAGCTGCAAAGTAATTTAGCAGCCTATGTTCTTCTTAAAAATTATCATGCTTTTTCTTTCCTGGGTGACTTCTACATCCCCTGCTGATTGGTTTAATGGTACTAAGAGTTATGGAATGATATTGTTTTTATTATGTGCCCTTTTTATTTTTAAATTGCATTTTGACACATAGTCTATCCATTTATGGGTCTTTAAAGAAGAAGCTCTACCCAAGTGCCTCCATTATCTAAGTAACAGAATGGCTGCCTTGAAAAGACACGAAAACAAGCCAAGGTGCCTTTGGGATGCCAGTGTTCATTTTCAGTCCTTTCATTTTGCCATTCTCTAAAGACACCATGAAACTACTTACTGACTTGTGAGAGGAAGCAAAACACTTCAGGAGAGCTTTGTCTCTGGGTTTTAGTCCTAGCTTGAAGCCATGTAGCAAAATCAGGAAACTGCATGATTTTAAGAAAAAATTATTCTCTTCACTAAAGTATCACAATGTTGGCATCTTCCTTCTCCTTGTGCAGCCAGCAGCACTGGGCATGACAGTGGGACTGGTCCCCTGAAAGAAAAAAGGGAAAGGGCCATATAGCTCTGTGTTAATTATCTAACCAGTGTCACGGACCATTCGTAGGCACTAGTAGTGAGGACTTTATAAATTCCTAACACAGTCACAGGCATGGTTTTGGCCCTTGCCACCTAATGCTCCCCAAAGCAACTCCTGAGTGAAGTCTGGGAATTAACACAGGTGCTGGCCCATTGCTAAAAAGCAATTAGCATCCTTCTTGGGAGGCTCCAAGAGGTTAGCAATAAGGATACAGGCAGTTTATGCCAGATAAGCTTCAGTATCTGAAAACTGTCCTAGGCACATTTAATCTACTGAAGTTGAGGCAGCCTGTCCATCTAAGGGAACAGA
This sequence comes from Coracias cyanogaster, assembly GCA_033124195.1. NCBI lineage: Eukaryota > Metazoa > Chordata > Aves > Coraciiformes > Coraciidae > Coracias > Coracias cyanogaster. Next base: position 43,542 of record JAVSBS010023946.1, on the reverse strand, counting down.
AATGTGCAGGCTGTTCTGCATGAGGACATTATGTACCCTTCTCCTGCTGCCTCTCTGTAAGGACCAGGCGTTACGGAAGAGACCGCATAGGGAAGCAGCAGCAGAGAAGAGAGCACTGTGCCTGGGGATACAAGGGACAATTAATTCAATCCCACTAACACTCAATCCAAAAGCTGTTGCTGGCAGATTACAAGGTAGCAGTCTGAGGAGTGCTCTAACGTGGGGAGTGCAGCAGGGAAAGGAACAAGTTCTGCCACAGTGGCAACGGACTTCCAGCCAGCTACTGGCACCTAGATTTCAGACCACACCAGATAATTCAGTCTTCTGTTAACAGAGAACGAATGGACTTGGTCCAGAACAGATCAGAACTCATTTAAGGTGATTTTAATCATCTTGCCTGACCCACTGGACACTTGAAGCAGGGCCCTCCACTTCCCTGGTCTATACCAGAGCCCTCAGCTGCACCAAGGCTGCAAGCAGCACCCACGTTTCTTCAGAGCTCGGCTGAAATATTTTCTGCACACTCAGGTGAACTTTTTCCCCTGCAGTTCATGGTCACCTGGAGACAGTACCCTCCTGGCACAGAAAAACCTCCTACCACACTTAGCAGTCAGCTGTACAAGACCTCTCCTAACAAGCTGTTTCAAGCTTTTACTCCAGGGTATAAAGGACATGCACATCCCCCAAAACAGAGAGACAGCTTGAATGCTCCAAGCTACATCTTCCTGACATTTCTTAGCTCAGGAGCAGGAGCCAGAAGCACCCAGGTCATCTCTGCCGTCCATCAGCAAGAGCTCTCAGGCTCAAAAGCACCCCAGGAAAGCCAGCTGGGGTTCTGACTGCCCCCTTCCAGAAAGCAGCTACTGAGAAGAGCCAGTAATGTCTAAGCACTGAGAACTGATGATCTACAAGCCTCCCCCTACCTTCTGTCTGCAATGAGATAGCGAGCAAAACACTGTGCCTCTCTGATTCCACGTTTCACATGTTATTTGTTGTTTATTTGGGGGGATGATGTCTGCTTAGAGCAATTTAAAAAGCAACTAGCACACATCTCTAATAAAAGGCTCCTTGTGATTCAAATGCAAAGCGATTCCATGATAGAGGTCTTCTCAAAAGATACTTGACTTTTGCCCTTTCTCACCAGTGCCACTTTTTCCTTTGGTTCATCTCTGTCTCTTTGCATTAACCACAGAGGCCAGTATAAGGTGAGCTTTGGGAAATGTGCTGGCATTACTTAAAGATTTCTCTCTGCTGCAACAAAATCCTTTCATGCTAATGAAATTCATTGCTAATTACAAGCAAATTCTGTGATAGCTGTGGAAATCAGTTAACTACCCTTCCACCTTTCAAGGCACTGCATCAAACTTGTCATTACGTATGAATGTATGTCTTAATCCAGTTTGATCACAACCTGGAATGAATCAGCTAAGAAGAGGCTGATGCAACTGAGCACATGAAAGTTGAAAACATTTGCTTACTATTTGGGACTCCAGTTCTATTTGAATTAATGAGTGTGGTGCTATAAATATCTAATTTCCATGAATTTCAAATAATGTGGGAAGCACATCTGGGATGTCAGTGTCGGAAAAGAAGCATCTTTGTTGTTATACTGCAGCAAACCAGTGACATTTCCATTTTAAATCAGCCAAGTCCCCGCAGGAACTGTGACTTCTTTCTGCCCACACTTGACCCTCCCTGGAGGATTTTTAGCCAGTGACCACTTGTGCTGGAAGACACACTACATAAGCTGGCAAAACCCCACAAACTCTGCTTAATTAACTATGTTAGACATACTATTCCCATGAGCACATAGAAAGAATTGAGCCAACAAGCCAAATTCTGCATTGCTGTTAGAAAATACGTACATTCATTGTAAGAAAGTATATATTTCTGTTATTTAAATTGGTGAATGCAATTGAAGGATACATGTTAGGATGCTTGTCTTTTATCTGGAATATATTATCTTTCTGAATGTTTACTATGAATGTGCTGCCTTCTACAGTGTATTTTGTTTATCTGACAGCACATTCAGCTCCCTGATAGCAGGCTTTGCATCTTGAGTTTGAATATAGCTCTGTCACACACCTACAGATTTCCATCACAGGTAATAAATGCACTTATTTCATTGAATTTAACTTTTTCTTTTATCTAGTTTTGCATGATTTTTTTGCTCCACAGAGATGTGCATGACTACATATGTGCTAAAACTGGTTTCCCAGAAATGAAGATCAGTGGTCAGAAATTTCTGCTCAGACAGAGAGCTGAAACTGGAGATGTATGGAGACATGTTAAGTCCCCAAACAACTCTTGTTGTGGATGTTTTTTTAATTTGGTTGGGTTTTTTTCCAAATGCACAAGCAGACAACTGCCTCATTCCTCAGTCACAGCAGTTTTAGGATCCATATGTTCTTCAACAAGATCTGCCAGAAGATTTCCACTGGAACAGATTTCCATCAGGAAAAGCCAGATTGAGAAAACCAGCTCTGTTTATGCAATCATACCAATTTTGACAAAATTTTGGAGGGAAGATAAATTCTGATTTTTAATCAGCTCCAGTCTCTGCAGTTGACTCATGCATAAGAAAAACTAGAGAACTGAAACCTCAACCTTTATGGGTTTAGGTATTCTGGATCCCTATGTAAAAACCATGAATGAGCAGAAAAAAGGGCTAGAACCAGTTACACCACTAATCACTTCTGCAGTCTGCTGGTATGAGACTTGAAGTGAGTCTGTCTCAAAATTATGAGGGATAAAAAACCCCATCTCTATGTTACTACTGCATTGGATGTATGTGCGTGGCAGGGGCATGGGTTGCTTCTATGCATGTTGCTGTGCTTGGAGTGAGTGCAGTGCTGCGAGAAAAACTTCAAGACCGGTTAACAGAGCTCTGCCTTCAAATATTTCAAGCAAAACTGTGCCAGCTTAGTCAACACTGAGTCACAGGCTAGCGCACTGCATTACTACTGAGAGGTGCAGAGTCTCTCTTCCTCCATTAGCCACATGGACAGCCTGTATTACGGGTTCAAATGCAACAATGCCTGACTTGACTTTGCAGCTTTCAAATGGGTACTGAAATTTTTCTATTATGAGTGACATCCCTGAATAAAACCTACTAGAAAGTAGAGAAGCTCCTATAAAAGATGGCACTGAAGCCACAGACTTTAGTTCCTAAAGCACAAATCCCATCTCTAGAAACAAAAAGGACAGGTTTGATTAATAGAAGTAGCACTTGAGATCACCAGGCCTGAACCTGTCAGCAATCCACACTTAATACAGAGTAGATTAAGAGGGAAGCATTAAATAAAAGAAAGGGAAAAGAAAGAAAGAAAGAAAGAAAGGGGAAAGAAAGAAAGAAAGAAAGGGAAAAGAAAGAAAGAAAGAAAGGGAAAAGAAAGAAAGAAAGAAAGAAAGGGAAAAGAAAGAAAGAAAGAAAGGGAAAAGAAAAAAAGAAAGAAAGGGAAAAGAAAGAAAGAAAGAAAGAAAGAAAGGGAAAAGAAAGAAAGAAAGAAAGGGAAAAGAAAGAAAGAAAGGGAAAAGAAAGAGCTTAGCCCCCACCAATGAAGTCATGTCTCCAGGTCAACAGCTCCTGACCAAGTTACCTGCATAATTAACCACCACAAATCTCTGTAATTAACCTGCAAAAAAAAAAAAAAGAAGAGAGAGTATTTGGAACATCAGGTATGTATTTTTAAGAGAGGATATACACCAGGACAAATGACAGAGGAGTACAAAACTTCTCTGAGGCAAGCTAAGGAGAACAATGTCCTCTGACTGCCCATCTGTACTTAAACCAGGCAGTGCTTGAACCCTGCAAGATCCATGAGTATCATTACTCCCCAAAAATACATCCAACAGGAGAACCTGAGAATGTAAAAAGGAAGTAATAGGATCATAGAATACCAGGTTGGAAGGGACTGCAAGGATCATCTGATCCAACATTTCTTGGCAAAAGCATAGTCTAGACAAGATGGCCCAGTGCCCTGTCCAGCTGAATCTTAAAAGTATCCAGTGTTGGGGAATCTACCACTTCCCTGGAGAGATTATTCCAATGGCTGATTGTTCCCGTTGTGAAAAACTTTCCTCATGTCCAATCAGAAGCTGAATTGTACCCATTCCAACCCAAACCATTCTATGATTCTTCCCTGCCTATTTTTACAAAACAGCCTATAGCCATCCATCATGAGTCACGAGTTGTCCCACCATGTTTCAGTTATTCCTACGATATCATAACTTTTTGACTGGGCACAAAGCTCCAGTTCCTTCTGTTTGTTCCCCAGGCTGTGTGTACATACACTTGAAGTGGTTGGTCTTCTGGTTCTCATCTTGGCAGGCAGCTAAGGAACATTTGTCACTGCTCTGGTTGGCCTGGCTTATCCCCCAGTTGGTTGTAATGGTGTGATCATTGCCATTTTAGACTTTGCCCTCCAAGTCCTTCAGTTTAAAGGAATTTTACAGCCTGAGCTAATCCCTAATTTTTAACATACAGTAGCAGGCTGAATTACTTTATATATTAAACAAAGGGCACAAATAATTCCTCTTATATAAAAAAATGCACTGATAAAAGAAAGTATATCACCTCTTGCCTTGTAGGCCTGCCCATCTACAAGGTATGTCACCAATTTGTACGACCACCCCGAACTTTTTGGTTTCTAATTCTGGAAAAAAAGATGTTAGAAAACTCACAGGTAGACAGAAAAATCACGTCTGAGAAGATACCTGTGAATTTTCCATCTTGGCTTTCCTAGCAATATTTCATGTGTATATAATATGCCCCAGAGATGCAATGTTTAAGGATGAGCCAGGGAAAAATCTGTTGTGTGGAGCACAAATCTGACTTTTATTGGACTGCTGCCCAGGTGCTTAAAGATGATTTAGGCTCCTGCGTCACAGTGCAGTCGACCTGTATACCTTAGGTACTCCTAGAGTAAGACCCTTTCCCAGTATTTTAATCTGCAGAGGCATTAGTAGTTTTTTTCTCTGCCTTACCATTTCATTTATTGGATGACTGGACTTGGGGTAGTCCTCCACCCCCACTGACATTCTCCCTCTTGGTGCTGAGCAGTTAGAGCTCTGAACACACACATGGGCCCTCTTAGGGAGTGTCTAACTGTTTACAAAGAAGCTGTGCCAGAATTTCTGGTGGTGTGAACAAGCACATTTCCACTAACCCCAGCAGTGCTGACACTACCAAAGAATTTGTCTGCATGTGATTCTTGCACAAAGAAATAAAGATGATATAGATGGATACTGTTCTTTATGTTTGAGTTACCGGCCAGTGAGCTGAATGATATTGTAAGCTCGTGGTCAGCAGCAGCATGGGGCTCTTTTCAGTAGCCATGAGCCTGCAGGAGGTCGCCCACCCCTCTCAAATAGGCTGCTCCCAGGCAGCCGAGGATTTCTGTTTGGCAACCTTTCTCATCAGCTTCTCACAGCTGTAATGAGTAAAACATGGACATTCAACATAGCTTAGAGAACTTGTTTCACGATGATGGGAAGCATTTGCTTTGTGTTTTGATAAATACTCTAGAAATAATTCAGTAGGTACTGGTATGGGGAAAAAAAAAATAATTATAGACTACCTTTATGTAAGAGACTTCTGGGCTGCCTCCACATTTCTCAATCTGAGGATGGAAGGAACCAAGGTCCTTATCTTGGTTTTCAGTGAGTAAACTGCTTAGGACCAGAATCAAATCACTGTGCCCTCAGCCACAGCTGCTGCAGTAGGAGTCTTTCAAGCTCTGCCTGTAAACCACATTTTCAAAGACCAATCTTAAGTTCACATCTCTTGATTTTCCTGTATGAGCTGTACAACGCCAGTTAATTGCCTCTGTCTGAAGTAGCCTCCTTAGCATATAGCTTTTCTTTTTCCTTCTGCACTGCGAGAGGAACTTTAAAAGAGAATTACAGAAATAAGAGAAAACCAAAGAGGTTGCAACTTCAGCCTTTTCAGATGGAAAGGGGTAGGATGAAATGGATGTCACAGTAAATGCTTTCCTCTTAGGAAAGGAAGATGTTTTTAAAAAATACCTAAATAGATTCATTCCACAGTTGAAAAAAAATGTATATATACACTTTGGTTAGGATTTTTAAAAAGTGGTATGTAGCTTCCTAACTTTGCTAAATAAATAACCTAATTTTCCTTCTGGAAACAGTCCCCTCACAGGGGGAACCCTCAGGTTGGGAACCCAAACCCCTCAGATGCTAAGACAGCAGTCAATGGGTCTTCAACCTACCAAAGAGAGGCAAAGATCAAAACTGAAAAGCTGAAGAGAATAAAAAAAAAAAGGATAGTTTGACATTGGTTCTCATCTTGAAAATGCAAAAACCCACCACAAGTGCTAAATGTATCAGTACAAACCGAACTGAAACTACTGCACAGCCTACAAATCAAGGGACAGGCAAAAACGGATAGTCAGGACCAACAGTGGTAATTTTCCTTAGGGGGAAAAAAAAAAAAAAAAATCATGTAGCTTTTCCATAACAAAATAAAAATTAAAGAATTAAAGAAGAGAAAGGCATAGAATTCAGTATGCAACTTGCTATTATATCTGGATTTTATTAGAAAATCATTAATTTGCTGCTGCCAAAAGATAAAACCAAATTAGATAGAACAGTCCCAATTCTCAGCCAGGGTTGAGACCTTCTACTCAGAGCAGGTGGAGAGAAGGAGCCTTAAAAGTAACACAGGAGGTGGATGGAGTGCTAAATGTTGCACGTCATGCAACAGCCTTTACTTGCCACTGGCACGTGAAGACTTCTTGACTTGATCCCCTGGAGATCAGGATCTCCGTCACTGGAGTGCTGTGAAGGGCAAAGAGCACAGGGAGGTTGCTAAGCTGGAAATGCATGGACATGCACTGCGTGATATACTGTGGCAGGAGAGGTTGCAATATTTGGCAGCCACCCAGAGCGTAAGAAGAGCCCTGCTGAAAAGAGCCGTGTGTACTGCAAAAATACAGTGCTGCAACTCTTCTTCAGCCTCGAGGTTTCACACGCAAAGGTCACCCCAGTGGGGAGGAGAAAGGCTAACTTTCTGCTGGGAATGGACTGCCAGTGTCTCAAGCTAACTTGAACGTTTCAGAGTCATGACAGGATTGAGAGTCAGCTGGTCCATTACTGCTGATCTCTGGCTGTCACCATAGTTTCTTGGGGTGCTGGAAGCTAGTGCCTGCTTGAGCAGCCTTACAGCCATCATCTCTGTTCCTTGTGCTTTTCTCAATTTCCCTTGTGGTATTTGGCTGTATCCAAAGATCAAGGTCAAAATGCATTGTAACTGCTCATATAACACTCATATTTTGTTCTGAAACTTTGCCCTCAAGCACAGGGCACGCCTATGACATTAAACTAGCAGCCAACTATTGCCAGCTATCAAACCCAAGTGGAATCCATGTGTTATTGAAGATGATGCAGACCAGCCTCATATAACTGCAGCCCCCTTGTTCTGGTTCAATAAAACATTCTATTCATTCCTAAACAGCGTGGTTTTCTCCGTCTGCTATCTTTCTGACCTTTATTTGAAGGAAGAGGCAGCTTTGCAGAAACTGTGCCTGGTTAGACAGCAAGACTCTTTAATGGTGTATATCGCTGCTCTACAAATATAAAATTCATTTTGAGCCACAGCAAGGCAGGAGGATACAAATCAGCTTACAGAAAATTAAGCAAGCATGTATTCAAAAAAACTTTCACTGCCCTTTTCCCTTCATATAATGAAATGGGAAAATAAGGATGTTACGAAAAAAAAAAATCATTATCAAAATACTGTAATGAGCAGCAGAGCCATCTAGTTATGTATGAGTCCAAGTGAACAAAACCTGGGGCTTGAATGAAGAGACCTCAGCGCTTCACTCAAGCCAGGCATCTCTGCTTCCCCACCCAGAAGCGTTTCTGGATAATGGAGGTCCTCTGTGAAAAGGTTCCAAACAGCATTCAGCAAAATACTGCAGCTTAAAACCCCCCGGTCACTACAGAGTCTTCTACTAATGTTCTCTGCATGCAGCAAGCACAGGAAGAAAGCAAAGGAGGGAGATTCTTAGTGCCTTTTGTTCAGGACTTTGAAAAGTGGAGCTAATTACATATCATGGAGGAGTTTTGCTCAGCCAAGTGAAAGATTTACATCTTTTCAAATATCATGGGCATGCCATGCAGAAAGTCATCAGACCCAACCAGATGGAACAGGAGATCCATTTGCAGGATTGTGACCTTACAAAGTATAAACAATTAGTAGTATTCTGTATTCATCCTATAGGAGTTCTGGGGATCGGTGTTCCTCCTCTGGATGACATACATGATACGTTGCAATATGTAGGAAGCACAAGAAGACTGTTCATAATTCTCAGTGTGAAGAGTCTGTAGAAAACTTAGTAACAGAGGAAAACGCTGACAAAGTCCAAAATCTTAGATTATGTGTACTTGCAGAGAATTCACCACTTCAAAATAGGATCTTCATCATTTTACTGCACAGAGACTACCTGAAAACTAGCCTGAAACCTCCTGAAACTGCTCAGTAGTAGCCCACTGGGAAAAGCTAAAAAATGGGACATTTTGAATTCTGCATCCTTCTCTCCCCTTAAGGCTGAGAGGAGACTCCCATCCACTCCAGATTCACACTGCCCTGTCTTCCCCTGGACACATCAACATTTTTTTCCTCCAGAGAGCCATGGAAAGATGATGCCTTTCTCTTAAAGCATGTCTGGAGAGGTGTTAATGGGAGAAACCAAATCTCATTGGTTTTTTAGGCACGCTGTTAATCTCCTGCCCAGTTCAATCCCTCAGAATTTTAGGTGGACATTTAGAAACTCTTTTTTTCCTGAGATGCCAACTGCTCTTGGTTACATAGGAGTAACTTAAGTAAGTTGGTTCTATCAAGCCTGCTAAGTGGGTCCAGAGGATGGCCAAAAAAAGTGATCAGAAGGGTGGAACACCTCTCCTATGAAAGAGGGCTGAGAGTGTTGTGGTTGCTCTGCTTGGAAAAGAGACAGCTCTGGGGAGACCTTATTGTGGCCTTTCAATACTTAAAGAGGTTTTACAAGAAAGATGGGGACTAACTTTTTAGTAGGGCCTGTTGTGATAGGACAAGGGGTAATGGTTTTAAACTAAAAAAAGGTAGATTTACGCTAGATAGGCTAGGAAGAAATTTTTTACAATGAAGATATTGAAACACTGACACAGGTTGCCCAGAGAGGTGTTAGATGCCCCATCCCTGGAAACATTCAAGAGCAAGCTAGGCCTGGCTCTGAGAAACCTGAATCTAGTTAAAGATGTTCCTGCTCATTGCAGGGGGTGGGGAAGGGAGACTGGACTAGATGACCTTTAGAAGTCCCTTCTGATCCAAATTATTCTGTTGTTATAAAGTTCTGAGGACTACTGAAGTCATGTAACTCATTAGTGATGCACCTTAGTTATTTCCAGAGTGAGTGGCAGTGAAGCTATTAGCACTTTTGGATTTAGCTTGTGAAATTTCACCTCAACATGCCTGTGGAGCATCCTCCCATTATCACATATGGTCCCAAATTCTGACTACACAAAATTAACATTTACAAATGCCATCCATTTATCTGAGTTAATTTAAAAATATTTCAAAGGGCAAATTTAAATTTACCTGAAACCATTGTCTTGGTGTTTAATTTGCACAAAATGGATTGTCTTTTCAAAAGTTAGAAGATGGAAGCAAGGTACTGCAAATGAAACTGATATTCCTGATGGAAGTGGGTACTCCTAAGTCAAAATCATCAAGGATCAGTTTTTAAGGGCTAGAGCATTTGAAGTGTTTAGATGTGTTAGACTACTGAAACCAATGCAGTATAGGAACCTACGCTTCCAAAGATATCTATGCCATTGGCAATGGCCAGTGGTCTCCAGGGATGCCACTAGACCACCTGAGTACAAACATTTTCCTTCTGCCAACCAGAGTAAAAATAATTGAGTCATTGGTTTATTGAGAGACAATGGTGAAGCCTGGACTCCTTTCTTTTGGTCTTCCACAGATTGTACAGAGAAACCCAGGGGAGTTAGGTAGGCTTCAAAATTACATGGCCTGTTTCAGGAAAGCACTCCAGGGATGCTCAAAAAAAAAAAATAAAGAAACAAAACTACAAAAAAAAGGAGCCCTCCCACCTTTGATGTAATGGCAGACACCTGTGCAGAGACCACGAAGTGTCATGTTTCAGTACACAAGTGATTAAGTATCTTTAAAAATCTGGTCGCTGCTATCCCTGTTTCTCAGTTCCACTGTCTGTACAACTGGAGTAACACTAATCTTATGTAATCCAATCCAATCTAACAGCAATCAGTAGTTGTCTGAAGAAAATCTCATTAGAGGTTTTGAGGACCTGAAACACTACAGCAGTGGAGTCCACAGATATATCCTAGCTGATGGCTGCCTCTTCCTTCACTGCTAATCTCCTCCCCTCTGAGGATAATGCCTCTAAAACAGTTTACTAAATTCTGGCAGAGTTTTGAAAATAACTTTCTAATGTGTCCCCGCTTTCCTCTAAGAGCTGATGTTTTCCCCACTGATTTTTACAAATTATTCTGTCACTTAGCCACAGAATTATTTCTAAATGGAAAAATGCATCTTCTTTAAAAAGCACAACTAAATAATAATAAAAAAGTTTAAATGTAACAAGCCAAAGCTATCTACCAGAAAAAGAGACTAAAACCAGCTATATTTCCCACAAAATAACCTTCCAAACACTTGCTCATCTCAAAGGTCTAAATAATTAAGATGTCATTTCCTAAATATGAAAGAACCAGAGTAGGATGCTAAGACTGTAAACATAGCAAGAGCTGTTAGCAATACTGACACAGCCATGTGCTGGATTAAGTCCACCAATGTACAACAGGACTAAGGGAAATGTCACCATGCTGGCATTAAGCACATTAAAAGAGTGGAGAATAAGCCTTGGCCCTTATTTTGAATACTGAAGTAAATACCTCATCTTTAATTCTTAAAAGCAGCAAGGACAGGGGAATCTGCTGTGCCAAAAAATACATGCTATCAAAAGAAAGCAGTGTGTTTCTCAATACAAGATCTCATTATTGATTAAATTTACTCAGAGTAACATTTATGAAATAAGGCATGGCCTGAGCAGTAGCTGACCAGCTAATGTTGGTACCATGCTCTACAGGGCTCCCACAGGACCTCACAGTCAAAGGCACCGACATTGGTATCATGCTCACAATTACAGGCAAAGCATGATTTAACCTTGCCTGCTTTATCTGCATCTGCCTTCCACTCCACACAGAGATTCATAAATCTTCTCTGCACCAATATTAGCATTTTTGCAACCCTTATTCACCCATTTCAAAAGGATTGGCTTGGCTGGACTAAAAAAAAAAAAAAAAAAAAGAAAGATATCTTCCAATTCACATAAGCATCCTTTTTCTCTTGGTCCAGACAACATGCTGCCTCTCCAAGGATTCATCTAGACTGAAATGCAGACATCGACTCAAGTCTGCTGCCACAATTACCCTGATCAGAATAACCCAACCTTTTCTGAAACCTGAATTTTAGGAAAGGAAAACCAGTCATTTTTCCCCCGCTCTGACTACTCTGCTTTGTATTATTACGGATAAATCCATCTCAGGTATGCCGATTACACTCTAGTATTCAGTCATCTGTCCTGACCCACAAGAAATGTCCTGACTCTTGCGAAATGACAGGCAAGAATTTAATACCATAATTCTTTCCTGCTTTTCTTACCCACACTGACAACTAATAACACAGTAGACAAGGCTGACGCTATGAGAGGGATGCCTACATTTAGGTGCTTATGTGAGTGCCAGGTGTCTAAACTAGTAAAAAAAAGTCAATGGAATATCAGAAAGATGTTAGGGAGCAGCTAGCCCACAGCAGCTTTACAGTGAGCTTCATCCCTCTCTAGACTCTACTGACTGTGTCCTATTGACTGTAATGGGAGTTTAGGTATTGCCTGTCCAACTCCACTACCTAAAAGAAGATGCCCAGCATCATTTGATATGTGTCAGCATCTCCAAGATATACTGCTAGTGGTAACAGTCATAACACAAGACCTGTGGGAAACTCGTATCCCCGTGGTACAGCAGCTGAAGGGATACCTGGCACATCTCACACAGCTCTAATGCAGAAAAATCCCACCCTTAGGTTATATGTGAGCAGAAATTAGATGCCTAAATATTGGTGTTGTAATCTTTAAACAGAGTCCTATCCTTCAAGGATCACCTTACACTAGTTACCCAGTTAGTGCAGAGTGTTTCCATCTTTTTGAGGACTCAAGTCAACACCTCTGCATCATTTTGATGGTATTTTTTCATCTCTGCAGCAATACTGGCTATAAATGTGAGCTTTTTTTCCTTTTTTTTTGTTTTATTAAATGAAATTGGAACCTTAGAAAATATAAGAAATTTCATGCTTAGGAATGCTGTTATAGTGGCGCTTAGGAGTGCTGTTACAGCACACGCGTAACCAAAATGTAAAGACCCATTCACATTTACAGATCAGAAAGAAGATGCCTTTTCAGTGGTGCTCCATATACCCTCCCCACTCAGCAAAACAATCCCTTTTTTGGTGAACACAATCACTTGCACTCTGTGGTGCTGCTGACGAGATCGTACTGGCTTTCAAACAACTCATGGGACAGTAGATACCTTTTCTACAACACAACGTAAACATACATCTTTGCTTTAGTAACACCTGCTTTTTATCATTTTATTGTAGTGTTTGGCTGCATCTCTGTGCTTCAGCTTCTGCAAAGAAGAGCTTTTTCTCAGTTAGATGCAGTCACCGTTCGTGTGAATGGTGTTACAGTCTTAGTTATGTTGCTAAGTCTGGGAATCACAGTGGTAGGACCAGCCTGCTAGGTAGGACTTGCTAGCTTTCTCCTAACTCTTTAAAATTTCTGCTTCCAAAGCATGAGAATATATGTGACAACTTCTATTGAATAAAATATTGATTTTTTTTTTTTTCCCCTTCTAGTTGATCTCCATATCGAACCCAAATCTAACAAATGCTTACAAGGAAGTAAGAGAGGAGGTCTCAAGGAAGAATAAGTCATTTGTAGTAATGTCTCTACAAATGAAAATTTAAAGTGCTGAAGGGCTCATTTTTGTACAATCACTAGAATTTTAAGCACCAGGAACCATAGTTCTTCATAACTGGGTTCTTCAATAAACTTTATGCTTTACAATGAAAAAGCTTTAGAGGCAATTCTTCCATCAGCACACAAGAGATACAGGTATGTTGCTTCTGCTGACATTACTGAAAGTTACACATGGACATCTCTCCTGTGCTTAAAACAAAACCAGAATAATCTCAGTCTCTTTCAGCTACTCCATATCAGCTGCCAATCAGAATTTCTCTGGTGCAAAATATATACTGTAAAATATAATGAAGCTACAGCAGGAAAGTACGTGAGGAAGGCTAAACATTGGAGGTCACTTACAGTATTTTGCTGTCAAAGATAGTTTTAACTGAGGTATTTTTATCATAGCACTGTGATGGTGCACAGCATTGATTACTTTCCATTAAGGTCATAAAAAAAGCTTTGAAGTTTTCTATGGCTCTGCAAAGAAAAGGGGACAAAAGAAGGAAAAAAACCCAACCAACAAGCAAGCAACAAAACCACTTGAATTACTGCCATAAATAGTTTGAGGGTCCATAAACAATTTATTTCCTCCCTCCATCCTTGGCTAATACCTTCATCACCTGCATTATGATCATACATGGCTAGAAATTCTAGGTGCGGTTTCTGAGTGGCACCTTGAAATACCTTTGTAAAAGCCCAAGCTGCAGTTACCAAGAGCCATCCGTACCTTTTTCAGTGGCCTGTATGAAGATACCTGTGTTTCAATCCAAGTCAGTCCTTCAGTGTCCCTGAGTTGGATAAATCAGCAAGGCAGTTTATTTTTTATGCTATAAATGTCCTTTATGGGCAACAAGTCACACACATTAAGAAAAAGCACAAGCAAATTTTCCTTGCTACCTAAAGTAAGGGGAAAATAGCTGGTTTTGTTCACCAGAAATAAATTAACTGATTTGTAAAGTGGAATATTCAGTGCCCTCCCCTGCCATAAAAAAATCAAAACAGTAGGAGCAGAGCAGGCGTAGGAAGGCAGCAGGAATGAACCATAAATGAGAGTGAAAGACACGGGAAAGGTGTAATACAGTTGCAGCCTTAGGGAATTTTAGCAATATCAAAGGTAATTCAAGTGACTAAAGTTGGAACAGATCAGAAAATATGGAGGTACAGAGCATGCAGAGAGCAGGACCTGGGGAATTCAAGGACACTCCTGACCTGCTGGAGAAGAGATCTATAACAATAAGAAGTGGCTAAACTTGGAGTAAGTAACTGAAAAATTTTGGTGGCCTCTCTGCTGACAGATTAGTTGTGCAACAGGTAGTCGGACAAAAGGACTGGCAGTGAGGCAAAGCAGCATGTCAAGGAAAATGTATTATATTGTGTGCTTTCATTGGGCCCCAGAAGTAACCCTGATTCATGTTAGGCAGCATAAGAGAAGCCCCATGACAATCAATGGGATCACACAGAGAAATCAATGCTAAGCAGCAAGAACAAAAAGTGAAGAATAAAATCCTCAGTTTGAGGGATGACCATAAACCAATGAACAAATTTAAAATCTAACTTCTTTGATGCAGGAAGCAGTGTTATGCTCTTGGGCTGGAGAGCCACTTGTTCAATTGAATCCCGATATGCAACTGGTGCTCCTACAGAGTGCTGCAATAGAAATCACACTGATGCAACTCCCTGCTGCTGGACCTTTCCTGGACTTGTAACTTATGAAATCTATTTAATCCTCACTTAGGAGAAGAGTTAAACCAGTGACAAAGGCTCTGTGTGAGGTCATTATCCAGCAAAATCTGACTTGAATAAAAAAATGCACTAAAAATCCACAAGCACTAGGATATTGGGATGCTAAAGAGACGACCAAGAAAATTCAAAAGCCTAGGAGCATAAACTAATATACGAAAGAAAAAGAAAAAAAGCAAAAAAGCATATGGTCTATCTCCTGCCCAGTAAATTACCAGCAGTACACACCTGTCTGCCATAATTTCAGCCTCTCCCTAGCATTCCAATTTTAGATGCCATCTGCAACTAAGCAAGTTAGCTGACCTCAAAATGTTGATGCCCTGCCCCTTCTCAACTTAGTGGTAGAGCTGAGAGAAGCCCAGCACCTGCGAACCTTGTAAGCCCCCAACCCTCTTCCTGGGGGTCTCACTAGGGACAAGCCTCAGCTTTGCTGCAGCATATTTCATGCTGCCTACTTGAAGGCACAACACCTAGGAGTGCTGTACATGATCTTCCTATAAATTACCCAAGGTTTCATAATTTTAACAACCTTTCTTTCACGTGAGCTGAAACACTGACCTGCTCCCTTCTTCACCTCCATGTTCTCTGTGCTTGCAATACAACTTAATTTTGGCTACACATTCCTCCAGGGTCCTCTTCTGGAGCAAAGTTTGCATCTCACAGCATAAGGACTCTGCAAGCTCCTGTATCTCTGTCCTTCCTACAAGTTTTTTCTTTCATTCCAAAGTTGTTCTTAACAACACTAAAGTTGGCTAAATTCTCAGATTTTAAGCACAATAACATAAAGCCAACAGTAAGAATGAGAACCCCCCTTTGTGGGTTGCCAAGTTATTATCCTCCACCAAAGAGCTCATAGACCATGCAAAGGAAGTGCTCGTCCTTACTGCAACAAACAGAAAAAACTAAAACATGGGCAGAATATTTCCCCAGTCTCAGTGAGGTGCAACTGCTGCTGATTGCTGTGAATTCACATTAGATTGCCAAGACCATGCTTACAGTGGGAGGCTAAAAGCAGGTTGGAGAGTGTTTTCTTGATGGCAGTAGTGTCTGGTCTTGAAAATCAGCTGGAATCTATGATAACGTGACAATGTGAAAATGTAAAGCCTAAACCACTTGGTCAGTATCCCAGTGTAACTCAGGGCTTAATTCAGGAATCAGGACATTCCTCTGGAGTGCTAGCACAAGTCTTTTAGACAAACTTAATTTCTGGCAACACCATGAAATACAAATCAGCCCTACCTATACCTAGGTAAATGTGCGGCAAATCAGTGCTAACTCATTATGAAACTATTTCATTCACCAAAAAGATATAAATACCCCAGCATGTCAGTCTGGTTATTTTGTTTTAAAACCAGCATTAAAATCCCCAGCTGTAATGTAAAGATTATAAACATCAAACTCTACCCAGACTAGAGGTGGAAAAACAGCATGAAAATAAATAACAGTGCTTAATAAATAAATGAATGATGAAAGCAAGTGACTTTCCTATGTTTACTTAACAACATTAATACAGAAATAAGCCAAATGCATTCTAGTGAACAAGAAATTGAGTCTGAAGTTAATCCCTTCTCTTTTTCTTTTTTTTTCTTTCCTATATCCTCAAGGTCCTTTGTACTCTCACTGAAGTCACGGCCTCGAGTGATCCATACAGCATTCACAGCACAATATGTTATCTATTTTATTGGGAAACACAATAATCAAAATGCTAAAGTAAATCTTCTTCCTATTATTTGACTTAAGCATTAAGGTATTGAAATGGCTAAGCTAATTTATTTTGATTATCAGCCCATTGGTCTTGGTATTATAAATTAACCCCACAATTTTGACAGAGCTCCTAGCTATCTAATGCCTGAAAACATGATTTTGTCTAAACACATATTGCACTAAGTTTTGGGCTTTTTAAAATTCCAATTAATCAGTTCTGGTCAATAAAAAGCTAATATAAAATGGTTTACTGCTAAATGACATTGGCGCTCAAACATTTGCTCTGTCCTACACCAGTTAAAAAGCCATTGTAGACTCCAGTTATAGCACTCAGAGCTCCGGCTGCATTTTTAAAGCACCAACTGTTAGTTAATTTTGTTAGCATAAACACCCAATAAAATTTTATGGCGTGTTCAGCTCTCATTAAAGATGAAAAACAGCAGCAGAGAGCAGTACCCACAGATAAACAGGGAGCAGGATGGCTCCCGCATCGCTGGTCCCCAGAGCTCATTCAGATTCAGGGCCCAGGGCTCCCCGCACTGGAGGGCACTGCAGAGATTCGGAGAATGAAATCCCACACACTGCTGGAAACCCCTCGAGCTCCGCACAGCCCTGCCATAATGCTCCTTGCAAATATTTACTGTAAGGAGAACAGTCCTTCTCCAGCCCCTTTCTCATGCACCTCCAAAAAATCTTAAAATAACAGCTGTTCTAGGCAAAGTATACCTGTGCTGGTGCATACCTGCACAATGGTACAAAACCCATGGCTTCTTTTCCTTCTCATCACCCAAAATAGCCTAGAGAAGCAGCTCCCTCAACTCCAGGATTAGAGGAGCCTGTTCTCCCCAGGGTGCATCTGGCAGTTGGATTCTCTCCAGTCAGGCATGACCCCTGCCAGGATGTTTTTGATATCTCAGGGCATTTATAAAGTCAGCCTGACCATCTCCTTTTGTCTTCCCATCCTTCAAAGGGGTGTTTGAGCCTTCCACCAAAATTTCTAGTTTTCCCATCATCCTGCTTGCAAAATTTCCCATTAATGGGAACTTTACAGTACAGTTGACACTCTGACAGTCCCAGAGAGCACTCAAGGGAATACAGCTGGAATTAACAGACAAAAACCATCAGGTTTACAGGTAGAATTACAAAGAAAGCAGATTTCACTGTCTGAAATAATACAAGGTCTGGTCAAGAAATTCCCTCAGTCATTACTCCTCAAATCCTTGAGGCTGGGTTGCTTAAGGTCTTTAAAATGTCTAAAAATCTTTCCATTTACATTAACAGAAGCAAAACTTCTCAAACTCAGCACTTCCATCAGATGTCAACTGAAAACTTACAGTTTACAAGAAAAAGAGAGAATGCGATAAAAAACAGTTTCAAACACTTCCCCTGAAGTTCCTCGGTATCTTTTTCTTGATTTAGAGTTCACCATTCCTAGTCTTGACAGGTTTTGCCTTCCTCTGCTGCTTTGTGAAAGATCCCCCACAAAGGACAGAGAAGATAGAGGGTCTATGAGAACCAGCATAGGGGAAAGAGTTAAATCAACACTAGACAGCTCCACCTCATGTGCAAAACAAAACCTTGCTCCACAAGAAGCCAGACTATCACCTGGCTTCCTAATGGACAGAGGACGTAAGTCTACAGGTTTCTCCCCCTTTGCTCACAGCTTTTTCTTGCTGACACCTACACTAGGCAAGGGACCACATGCTTCATAGAGAGAGATATGCTGGTGGGGTCTCAGGAGCACAAACTGATGAGCCAGCTGGCTGTTAAATGGCCAATGGCTAGTATTGCCTTCATTTTCCATGGCAGAGAAGCTCAACTTCACTCTGTCCTCTTTACCTAGCCTGCAGTTTTCATAGAATTTGAGATCAATATTATTCTGTTAAGCTTGGTAGGTTTGGTGGTTTACATTTAGCACCTTACTTCACTGTCTGTAAAACTAGAGTAATTCTCCTCTTCTCCCAGCTTTTTGCCTGTTATTGTCAACTTAAACCATAAATGCCCTGAAGGCAAAGCCATTTCTGTCTCTATGGGGTTACAGCAGGACTGGGCCTTGATCGTAGCTGCGGCTCTCATGCAACACTGTATTAGGCTACTCTGAAAAGTTAATGTTCTGAGAGGGAAGTGTAATTTCTAATGGACTACCCTCTGATCTGGGATGAATTTTGAGGATAACTGACTGATCATGTTTTAAAGCCCTGGCAGCTACATCAAGTCCTACTTTAATACTTATTAGGTATGGAAGTCAACCTTACATTCCCACTAGAGTATTAAAATTGGACAACTCGAAAATATACTGCTTAGCTGTGCCCATACATGGTAACTTACCACATACAGTAAAATATGATGTACAAGTGAAACTGAACTTGTTTCCACTTCACCAGTGATACAAAGGAGCTACCATAGCTTCCTTATCCTCATTTTCCCAGAGTGTTAGAAATACTGCAGCTCTATTGCTTCCATAACTTTAGAAGTATTGAATCCCTCTGCATTAAACCAATATAAATAAGTAGTAATTCAGCTGAAATCAGTGCAATTCACATGAGGGGAATAGTTCATGCAAAAGAGAAGAAAATTAGATTCACCCAGTGTAGATGCAATAATCTCTTATTAACCATTTAAAGAATAAACCACTATAAAAACCAAACTCTCTCCTATCCTATTAAAAAGACACTATTGACATGTTATCCATAGCTGTATGAACATCGCACTGTCCTTTTAGATCAGGGTAACTCCCTGAAAAGATTCAGTTCTGTAGGAACACCTCATATCAGCAATTTGCTTTTCTTACAGGTTAATTTTGTTCTTTCCAAAACAATGGGAGAGCAGCCAAGGGTACAATCAAAACTGTATTTCCAATTCAGCTTAATTGAGCGTACTTTACTTTAACAAATACTTACATTACTTCACTGAGTTGTTTTCACACCCACTTTCTAACATACTAATATCCCTAATTAGTACAATTGTCTCTCCTTTAAAAGAAAAAAAAAATAATAATCATTCCTAATGATTTGCTGTTATCCTCAAGCTTTTATTATTGCTGATTGAAAATCAGGTTACAGTTATTCAGGCAGTTGTCCTAACCCCAGGACTTTGATTCCACAACCTTTTCTTAATGCATGCATACTTAAAGCTGAGAAATGGAGAGTGGTTACTGTTATAGTCCAAAATGTGTCCTGTAAGCCACATTGAGGAAATCCATGATGGAAACATGCACCAATTGCTCACTTTTAACTCAGTGTTATTTCATTTTACTGTACAGCCTGAGTGACTCTCATCACTCCTGTTGGGACGGGAAAACCCTTGTCTCCTACTCACACCTCAGGATCGGAATCAGGAGTAGGTTAAGACCTAGATCCACCAAAAGATTTAAATGTCTAATAAAACCTCAGTGCAATTTAGGTAGTACAATGACTGCATTACGCTCAGAACACATATAAACTATTTGGGCACTCATTAGTGAGGTGCTGCTGGGGCCATAAGCTGCACATGAGTGTACGCCAAAGGGGCTGTACTGGCATCTCACAGGCCAATGGCTGTCAGAATCAGAAGACACGATTCAGAAGATACACACTGACCATGTCCAAGACCGAGCTCCACACAAAAAAGCTACATATAGTGATTCAAAGTTATGGTCAGAGAGAAGTCAAAAGAGACTGAATCAGCAGCAGTGTTGTGCCAACCAGTATGCCCTAATGTACAGCTGAGGCTGCTGTACAAAGTAGAGAGTTTAGATCATGCCCTCCAGATTGTCCATGTCAGCCAACAGTTTGGCTAAATGCATTTTCATATAAAATAAAGAGACAGTGCATCCCTCTCTTTCCAAGAGACACTGTGGCTTTCTATCTTCCACTCTGAAGAACATCCTGGCTCCTCTCCAAGAGGAGAGAAGGGAGGGTTTCTGCTTTGGAGCAGCCTATCTCCTGCTGAATACAACAGTTCCCTGAAGGATGGGAGCTGGTGGGTCCCCAAATTCTCATCAACACTTAGACGAACACCTGATCCGCAAATCCTGCTTCATGGGATACCTCCTTGCTCATCATACCTAGATGGAGGACCATCTAAAGAAATGACTCCCAGTGTTTTCTGTAGATTTTCCTCTCATGAGAGATGAAATTGGGAGTCCCAACATGAAACAAAGTGCCTTCTCATAGAATCTTTCTTGGTACTAATCTAAGAAAAAAAGTTAAATTTAAGACACAATTTCTGTGCCTTGCACTGGCTGCCATGGGGCTCTGGACTGCTGAATAAAAGCCAAAAGACAGGAGCTGCAACGTGCAGTGTTGAAAAGCCCGAGTCCCCATATGGAGTTAGTCCTAATTAATACCTTCAAGAAATCTGTCAAAATGTGACAGCTCAGAACTGCACCCCAAATTCTCATGTCAGGATGGGAATGATTTTCCAATACTGTGCACTTTCTTAATTGAAGTCAAAGCCTGCTCCCAGCCCACACAAGAAAGGTGGCTGGTTTTGTACAGTCTCAGCGGCTGTAGGGCTCACCACCCCAACCACTCAGACACATCAGGAATGTTCCTATGATTAAGCTTTTCACTACAGCGTTGGGGTGAATCCTCCCACAAATTGTCTTAGGATAGGCAATGGGATTAGTCACAGGCAGGGAAAAAAGAGCATTAGAAGCTATGCGTACACAAACTATTTCTCAAAAATAGTTCTCTCTAGCCAATAAATCACAGTCTTTCAATAGCATCCACAAGGACCTTAGAGCTAGATCTTGGTTAAAAACAGCTAAAAAGTGTGACAGAGAAACGTCCAAAAAATACACTTTTTAGTTACTAGACTTTGGAATTACAATGAAACTATCTACTTAAGGGCTTTAATTGTATCCCTCCTTTAAAATGTTACCTCCCTTGCTCATCACAACCAAATAAAGCTGTAAATCTTGCCAAGGAAGTTTGTAGTGCCTATTGCCCAGCAAGAGGAAAACTCAGAGCAAAATCAGGAATAAGAGTAGTCTTGTCCCAGCAAGTTGCCAATTGCAGCTCTTTGAGTCAACACAACGTGACAACTTACTTTTTTTTGGGAAAAATAGAAAACAACGAGTTTTTTCATGAGCAATGGAAACAACCGTGTTTGATTTACAATGGATTTTTGCCATGCTTTATTTGCGCAACCCACTCCCTTTTGCAAATACTCCAGCCTTCACCCATGGCTGCCTCTTTCGCACCACAAACTTCCATTTTTTTCTGGAAGTTCCTCCTATACTACTTTTCTCCCATTCCCTTCCAGCCTGTGATGGGCAAAGAACAGCCCATGATGTGGCTACAGCCGTGTGCTGACTGGGTTGCTGGGACAGGGCGAGTGACGGAGATACGGACAGATTTTGCCTTGCTTCTTCCTCTGTATTAAATAGTTCTTCTTCCTCTGTATTAAATAGTTGTTCTTCCCTATTAAGTGATTGATTTCCATGATACTTGTAGAAAGCTGACATTCATGACACTTCTACGGTTCTGTTGGTTTTGATTATCATAGGTCAGTGAGTTCAAGAGTTAGGAGATTAGAAAAGTCAGACAAGTCTGTGGGTTTGTTGTTTTGGTTGGGGTGCTGCTGTTTGTTTTTCACAAAAAAACCCAAACCAAAATAAAAACAAACAAACAAACAAAACCAACCAAAAAAACCAACCTAAACATCTCACAAGCATTTCTGTGCTTTAGAAGTCAGCAGCATAAAATACCTGGCTATTCTGCCTCTTGTCTAGTCCATCACGGAGTTCTTACAGATCAGTTAGTTGTTTTTTCAGCCCTGTTTGATATCCTCTTATTTCTGAACTCTGCAAGGTTTCCTTGCAACTAAATCAGTCATGCACGAAGCTTTCTGTGTTTTAATTAAAAACCTGAAACTATCAATCATGTCAATCTTCTGACTTGAATAAAAAAATATTTATTTCCAATGGAAAAAATACCCACATCCTACAGCACTTGAAAATAAGATGAAGATGCCTTCAAGACAAATAAATATGTGTCAATTATCTTGTGCTAAGAATATACGTGTTTGAGCTCCGTCTCTTCCTTTTACATTAAATTGTTAGGTCAGCAGCTTGATATAATAAATTATTACTGATATGCAATAACCCTAGCTGTTCAACCCAAAACTCAAAAACCAGTAAGTGCAAGGAAAGGAGGCCTAACATTGAAATTACAGGCAAGATCTATGGAGGACCTTCAATTCAAGGCCCTTGAATTATGCAAAGAGCTTATGCATGGGTTTAACTTCAAATATATGATTAGTCATGGAGCTAAGTAAATAATTTCAGCAGACTCATCTAATCTGTTTGTGTACTTCCACATCCCACATCATGTCGCATCTCTTAATACTCACATAGCCTTATGATTAGTGGGTTTAATCCTAAAAAGCCCATAAGACAAAAGGAGGAATAACTGTATTCACTTTACAGAAGGAAAGGTATGAGGTAAATCTGTGTGCCTATGAGTTTGTAGAATCAGGTCTGCACTGACTAGACATGAAGTACTCAACCAGGTGAGCAGCAGCACCAGCATTTCAAACAACAACACGACATCAAGTCTAGAAAGATGGAACGTGAAGCCAGTATTAAGAGGTAAGATAAAGAAGTTAGCACTGCACCATTGCTGGTGAAATGTAAATTTTGCATTTCTTCAACATGCATCCCGTTATCTAACAGGGAAACATGTCCCTTTACAAAATGCTAGCCTCAAAAAGCTATCTGAAGTCTTTGAGGGGAGGAATCCACCGTAAAAAAGAAACACTGGAAAACATTTCAAAGAGTTGCCGAAGGAGCATCAACAGAACTGTCTACAAGAGGGCACATAGATCTACTCGGCTCGAGTTTATATTGCAGTGCATCACTGTTGTAAAGGCAAATGCAAGGGCCATGTCCATCAAAAAAAGGCTAATTCAAATTCAATCTGGATCCGGTGCGAGCACCCAGTTACATTTCTGTTGAATTCAGCAAAGTGCACAAGAGGGTGTTTATCCCAGTTATTTTTTTTTAATGCTCGCTATATGCAAACACACCCTGTCAAGAAGCAGAAGCAGCAGATAAAGATACACCTGACCCCACGTTATGCGCCAGCACAAAGCTTTACCTTCAATTCATTTTAAGGCGTTTGAACGCGAGGTCGGCCCCTTCCAGCACTTGGGGCTGCGAGGCCGCCGCATCCTCGGTCCCTAAGCAGCCGGTCCAACACCTCCCCGAGCCGCAGCCTAAACGCGGCCCCGCGTGGGGCGCGGGGAGCGGCTCCTGCCCGCCCCGAGCACCGCTCCAAGGAGGCGGCTCCAAAACCCGGCGGCGGCGGGAGAGATGCTGAACTTCGCCAAGTGCCGGGAGCGCAGGGGGTTGCTGCCCGGGGCGGAGGGGAAAACGCTCTCAGCTACAGGTTTGGGGACGGGAGCAGCGAGGGAGGGAGGGAGGGCGGGAGCCGGGCAGCCCCGTTCCCACCAAGCCCCGCCGCCACCGGGCTGCGCGCCCCGCGGAGCCCCCGCGGCCGCCCTTACCTTGGACCCCTTGCCGCTGGAGCAGCGGACGTTGTTGGTCACCCCGGCCGTCTGGTTCATGCTGAGGCCGGCGGGCGGGCGGGAAAGTTGCTCTCCGGGCGCGGCACCCCGCGCAGGCTCCCGCCGCACCCGCGGAGGAGCCGGGGAAGGAGGGAGCGGACGCGCTGCCCCCCGCACCGGGACTTTGCCCCACCGTCCGCCGGGGTCTGCGCCTCGGCGGCTTCCCGGCTCCAAACCAAAACCCGGAACACCCCCGTCCCCGGCACGGCTTATCCTCCCCCGCCCTCCAAAGCGGAGGCGAGGCGAGCCCGGTTCTGCCCGCCCCCCGCCCTCCGGGGCCGCCGCGGCAGCGGGGAGGGCTCCGCGCTGCTCCGCAGGGCTCCGCACCGGCCGCTCCGCGGGACGCGCCGTCCCACGCCGCGCTGGCCCCGGCCCCCGGCTGCCCCGCCGCAGCGAGCCCGGATCTCCCCGGGGAGCTCTCCCTTCTTCGGCGTTATGTTCGGCCTGGGCAGCGGGAAATCGCGTTCCAACTGTCCCGGCTCCACCAGGGCTGGGTGTTGACCCGCGCTGAAATGAACGCTTGGTTGTGGTTTCGATTGGCAGATCTTCACTTACTACCAAGCTGCAGGATTTGGGGCTGACTTTGATGTATAATTCTTCTTTCAGGTGCGCTAGAGTTCGGGGTTTAATTCTTTGGTTTGGGTGAAATACGGGCTGCACAACCGGCTCTGCTTTGCTGGTAAAAAAATTGGCAGTTTTGGCTTTAGGCTTGGTTGTTGGGTTTGTTTGGTTGGTTTTTTTTAACAAACAAACAAAATTTATGTCATGAGTTATTATCCAGATGTTTTCTCCCTCCAGTTCACCCCATGAGGCCAGATACTGACTTCGCTGTTCCTGCAACAAAAACTTTGTGAAATTCTGCTCCCAAAGTAAAAAAAAACAACAAACACCACCACCTTTGCTGAGTAAGAAGTTATGGATAGCCAAGGCTAAAAGCATCTACACTTCATCTTATCAGATCTTTTTTTTCTTAGGGATTAATCTGTCAAAATAGGTTGTTTCAAATATTTTGTTATGTTTCTGCTGCATACTTTAAAACCTCTAAATAAATAAAATCCTTTCTGGATGTTGCTCCTTTTACAGGTAAGAAGAACGGAAGTACTCTGGTTGTACATCGTACACCAGAGCCAACACTGCTTTGGAGAACCCAGCTCCTACGCTTCTGAAGGGTACATATCCCATCATGTGCTTAACTGGCTGTGTCTTCCAGCCCTGTGGCTAAAAGAGATTTAGAGAGACCGCCATGGAAGCAGATAGCAGAAGAAAGTGTAGTTAAAAGGTAAACTTGTTAGAGCCACTGGCCTTTCAGCTCTGAGGCAAGAGAAATGTCCCAAAGCCACAATATGTGGTGAAACGTTGTTCCCTGTCAGCAGAACACTCTGATTTTGAGAGAATAGCAGCCATCTAAGGACCGGTTTGATGAAAGAAACAGATCACCTGGGGGAGAAACCATCTTTTCAGGGTCAGGCCTCCCTCTCCAAGGAGCTCTCGTTATTGTAATGACCACCTTCTGCTCCTTAATCTCACAGTGCCTGCTCCCCTTGCTTTGCTGAAACAAGGTCTTTAGCTCAGAAGTGCTGCCAGTAAGTCCTCCTTGGGGACAAGTGCCCCACCAACCTCCATGAGCCATGGGTGCTGGCACCCTGGCTGAGCTATCAAGCATGCTCAGCCCCAAATACCACATTATTACTATTCCTTGCTACAGCCCTCTGATGGCTTTTACTTTTTTGTGCTGATTAAGATTTGAAGTTCAGTGCTCTGACTGCTCTGTTCTGTGGTTTGGTTTTCATATCTTCCCAAGCAAAATGTCTGCTAGTAGATCCAATTACAGACTTTGAGTTACGTATTTGATGGGCCCTGACTGCATTGTGTTCTCTCAGTATGGTTTATTGCACTGAGATATGCAGAAGTCCCTGGCATTATTTGCAGTTGTACAAACACACAGAACAACCTTTGAAAAAAGGGATCAGCAACCAAAAATGCCCCAAGAGATTTTAAATCTATGGCAAATCTTTCTGGCTACTACATGGAGCAGGTAAAAAATCGATACCCTGGTCCCAGAAAGAGTATAGATATATTTCCCTAAAAGCAAATTCTTCAGGGGGGGAAAAAAAAAAAAAAGAATACATTTTATTCCTGCCTACACATTCTTGAGCAACAAACTCTTCACATTACACAGACTGATCATGGGAGTGTTGCCCCATGCTGGTTTATCACAGTTTTGTCCTGAAGCAAAGCAGAATATGAAAGACACCAGTCCACTGCCCGTGCAGAGGAGCAGCCTCCTCTTCATTCTGCAGGCAGTCTATGAGAGCAGGCAGGGAGTCTATTTTCACTGTAGGGCACATTTTATCTTATGCCCTGGCAAGAGTAGGCCAGGGAAAGTCTCCTACTTCCTCTCATTTTTCCACTTAATGTCTGTGCTACACTGTTCTTCCCTAAACCTGAGACAAGCCTTATGCCATTGGACCTCCTTTCTGTATGGGAAAGAACAGCTTCCAACTGGGATAGTGGGGAGAGTTCACAGGATAAGTTGTTTGCTTTCAAAAATATGAGTAAGCATGTTGGTGTTTACTAACCCTTGAAAAGAGCCTGCTGAATGCACAGTGGAAATGCAGCCGTTGAAATCGGGGACCTGAATGCATAGCAGAAGTGGAGCCTTTGAAATCTCGGAGGAGTTGATCCAGTTCCAAACTCTGCCCAAGCCTCTCTATGTGATCCTCCGGGAAAAAACTCCACCACCCCCCTTTACCTTTCAGTTCCCCTCCTGCACTGACGAAGATCCCTGCTTGTTCACTTACAACTTTCCCAAAGCAGGACATACCCATGCAATC
Organism: Coracias cyanogaster; assembly: GCA_033124195.1. Classification (NCBI taxonomy): domain Eukaryota; kingdom Metazoa; phylum Chordata; class Aves; order Coraciiformes; family Coraciidae; genus Coracias; species Coracias cyanogaster. Next base: position 16,652 of record JAVSBS010023946.1, on the reverse strand, counting down.
CTACAGAGTCCGGTGTAATTTGGCCCTTGTTTCAGTGAGGGCCCCTAAATATTGCAGAAAAACAAATGTGAAATGATTACAGACTTTTGTTCTTTAAACTGAAGTGTTTTATATATCTAGAAAAGAACAGACAATACCACAAACAGCATAAAGTTTTAAAGTGCCTATGAGAAAAGTAAGTGATTTATAGATTAGTATTCGTAGACTGTTCAGTGAAGTGTGAAGGAACAACAATATACTGTCATATAAGCTGTAGCATAAACATCCCTTGGCATCTTACACGTTGAAAAGGATTATACATAAGCTCAGCTGAGAACAGTATTAAAAAGGAATCTCAGTCATACTTTTTGGGAACATTTAGTGAGAGAGCTAATCTGTCTTTGGAGCTGAGGTAAAGCTATGCAGAATGGATGCAAGGAAATTCATCCCATCGTGACATAAGATTTAAAAACAAAAAGAAATTTTTTAGTGAAGATTGTTATAAAATTTAATAGAGCATTCAGTGCTTTTTTGAGTTCTTCAAACCCATGCTTCACAGATTAACTCTAAAATTGAGAGAAAATTTAAAATTAAGAGCTTTACATGTTTATCCTGACTCCAAAAGTTGAGGCTTTTGGAGAAATATCCAGTGTTACCAAACTCAAAGACTTGCTGTTACAACAGCAAGACTGCCAACACTTTTAAATTCAGCTAGTTTCAAGTTCCAGCTCAGACTCAGATGATGACATTGGAAATATCTCCCCATGTGTATAATTTTTTTCCAGGAGCCTGTTTTGGTCTAAATTCAAGCTCTTTGGGGTGTGGTATCACTGCTATGTGAACTCCAGGGGTTTTCCGGTTTTCACAATAATATGGCAAAGATACAACACTCCTGATTTCCCTCACTGATATTTTCACTAGAAGGCTGACTGAGGTAGTCCAACACTTTGCAATTTGCAGCACCACTCTGCCATTTTTTGCCATCACTTGTGACTGAACCAGAAAGGTACCTCCCTTTTGTACGGGTCAAAAGCCACAGTACCAGGCCACAGGAAGTCTAATATGAACTTGCGCTTGTGCGAAGGTTAAAGTGTTGCCGCAATGATCAAGGTTCACCTTGCTCTCCAGTTCTGAAGAGAAATGTGGTTAAAAGCCTGGTTCAAGGAAAAGACTTAGAAAGATGAGTAGCCAACATGCAGCGAGCATGGAAAAGTTGAGAGCACAGGAGACGAGGAGGATGTGAAAATTGAGACCACGGAGTGCTAAAGAACACAATTCTGAAAATCAATGCAGTGATGGATCAGAAACGAATGCAAAAAGCACAGCACGGGAAGGCTATAATTAGATGATTTAGTCATAGCCAGGAGCCTGACTGAGCTTTTTGAATCCACTCAAGTGGACGCAGTTAATGTGGAGTTTGGCTTGATCGTTACAGTTCTCATGACAGCAGCACAGAGAAGGTTCACAGTATTTTTTAGTCTCTATTACAGCAATATAGGTAAAAACCCACTAGGACGCAGAGATCTCTCACATTATGGAAAAATGACACCTGCAGACAAGGCTGAGCATCTCCTGTGGTAGCTCTGCTTCTGGGACCACTGATGTGGACTCAGCAAAATGCTGGAAAGCAGAAATAACCCAGACAGCACTTGGACCTGTTCCGTCCACCCCACTGTGTTCAGTTGCTCTGCAGTGAAATTTCAAAGATACAGTCTCCACTCTGACTTTCTTTTCATTGCTACCAGCAGTGGAGGTTAATCAAAGATAATGTAATGACGGGCAAAATGGCAGTGTAGTATTACATTGATGTGAACATTAAGCCTCCTCAGAACAGACCCATCTCTATGGACTTCCAGGCTTTGTGAGCAGGCAGAGAAAAGAGTTGTTTGAGTTCCCCCAACACCTTGAACATGAAAAGGAATCTTTGCTTGGTGGACTCTATCAGGACATGTCTATACTGACTGTAGTTTAGAGTGAATACTCAAGCTGATGCTGCCAGCACAGAGCCCAGCTTGGTCTAACGTCCTCCCTCCAGAAGAACCAATTTCAGTACTACAGTGAGTGCCTTTACAACTAGCTCACAATATCTCTGCAGTCCACTACAGGTTACATCACTGTCTGGTGGCAAAAGCAGTCCTGAAAGAAGTCGACCTCGTGAGAATCTGAGAAGTGTGCAGGAGCCAAACAACTCTACACCTTTCTGGTGTCATTCTTCTCCTAGTGTACTGATAGCAGCTCTCACCTTGACCAAGCCCATTCTGTCTCCTTGGTTACATTTTCCAACACTTCTTTTACCTGGCCTGTTGTTTCCCCAAGACATGATGGCAAAAGGGAGCTTAAAAAGCAAGCAATTATTAATTCCAGAGATAGTAGACCTCTCTGCTTGCCCACAGTACTTCCCCTGCCTTTCACTGTCTGCGTATGTCATCCCACTGTCAAAATTCTGGAGGAAGTGGTAGCTCAAACACTTGAGCATAAGCATGGGATCTAGGATCTAAGCTTTGCTGTTGGCTCAGCTGCTGATCCACTGAGTCCTTTCAGCTCCTTGGATCATCCATGTGTTTTTCCAGCTGCAGGTCAGCTCAGCAGCTGCTCTAAGACCGTTGGAGCATAGACAACGTGCTAGATTTGGTAAAGGACTTTAGTGGAAGTGAAACACCCAAGTTAGACAGCAGCCGACCTCACTTCTGTATTTTGTAGGTCCCACAGGATCCTAAATTCACTGGGCACCAGGGATGCTCAGGAAGCCCCAGCTGAGGCACTTCTCAGCCTACACCCTTTGAAAGCTATGAACTTGCCTAGCAGAGAAATCAGGGTTTATAAGGCTAGAAAGCACGTGTTCAAGGTGAACATCTCCTACAGTGTGGTGATAAGGGCTTTGACTTAGTATTTCTGGGTTTTGAGCCTACTCCTGGGACTGCGTTTTATTTTATGTTACGCAGCTGCTGGGTAAGCAGTCCTTTGGTCAGATGTGTGAACACTCCCAGGTGTATGCCCTAACTATTAGAAATGTTTTAAGCATGGCATTATTAAGTAATAATTTACTCATCCCATTTAGTCTACAAGGTCTCCTTATTGAGGAATGTTATTCATCAGTACCACTCTAGCTCTCACTCTAATTTATTTATACTTAATGGCCTTTCAAAGACATCTCTCCACATTACTTTCAGGCACAAGAATATATATGAGATATTAAATCACATCGTGATACATGACATGTTACAAAAATATTCCATAATTTATACAAATATAAGAAAAATCATCCAATAAACTCAGCCATCAAATATTCCTGATGCTAGATTGAGGCTATATGAAGCCTTTTAATTTAATAAATCAATGAAAAACACTTTTATTCAAATCTCACCTTTGCAGAAGAAGCAAGCTGTTTTAAGCAGATAAAAGATTGGAATATCTGTATTGAAAATGAAGGGAATCTATCTAACTAAAGCTCTATCATTGCCTTATATGGGTGAGAGGTATTTCTGCAGTGATGCCATAATCCTGCTGACCACAAGATGGTGCAACATTTTGGCCATGCATGACTTGGGTGACACGTTCAAAGAGCATGACTGACCCTTGCACTGGTCACCACTTGGATGTTTTGAAATTTCAGATCACTTTGGCACCTGTCAGTGTACAAAATAATAATAATTTTAAAAAGACTAGTTACTTCTTTAGAGAAACTTCTTCTTTAGACAAACTGAAGGGAGATTTTTTGCTTAGAAAGGAAGATAATTGAAAAATAAAATCAGAACAATTTAAAAAAAAAACAACCCAATTTTCGTTAAAATTTTAAGATACATAATATGTTAAAAAACAAAAGAATAAAAAGAAAAGTAGTTGGAAAGGCTGTTGTGGAGTTGCTCATATCAGCAGTAATTTAAGTCCATTTCCCTGGATTTTCCTGCTCTTCATCTGTCATGTCATGAAATAGTCTTTTCGAGAAGCAGAAGGAAACCTAGCATGGGGTCTGAAGTCCCTCTGTGGATCCTGAACATCAAAGAAGGATAAGGAGTCTTGGATCAACCAAATTAGAATTTTTACAAGGGCTAATAATATTTTGAAATCTGAACATTAAAACTTTCTGGCAAAATATACTAAATTCTTCCCTGACCCCCTTAGGAAAAAATAGTTTTTTCTTTGAGGAGGTGAGGAAATCCATACTGCCCTTGTTGAGTTGAAAACAGTATTTTCAAATGACCAATTTTGATGGAAAATTCCCAAGCAGCCTTAGTTTTCATTTTTGTTCTGTGTGAACTACTTTTTAGCATGAAGGATGTGCAACACAGACACACAGTATCCCCGAGGCAACTAAAGCATTTGCTTAGATGGAAAAGGAATAGCAAAAAGATGTTTTAAGCCAAAACTCTTAAAACCAGATGAGTTATTTTGAATGCTTCAGTTAGAGGACAACTGGTCTAAAAGACCTTCCTCATTTTCACAAAGTGCTGAGCCGTGAGCTTTCACTCTCTAAAACCAGGTGCTTTTAAGAAGACTTGCATTAAGCTCCTGAAGAAATTGAGTAGTTGCTTCTGAATTCTGAATTGAATTTTTAACTGTTTATTTGGTCAACTTACAGTGGAAATCAAAGTAGAGGGTGAGCAACATAAGACCCACCAGTTTGCAGCAGATGTCTCCAGTTTGCAGGGGTCTATACCACAGCCCCCAGCAGACAGACCATTCCCCACACCTCTGTCTGGGCAGTCTCTTCTGGTTTGAAGGGACTTTATCCTCCCTTTACCCTCCTATTCTTGACCTGGAAAAAAAAAGTGAAAAACAAAAGCCATTCAAAAACTTTTTACAATTTGCTGTAAAATATTCTCTTTTGACGATGTCAACACAATATTGCTACATGTGTGTTTGCCCATTTCTTAGAGTCAGTGGCAAAACCCCTGTTAACTCCATGGAAAAACTGCCTGTTGTTTTCCAAGACCCACTGTTCAAACCTCCAACTTATAAAAGCAAAAAAAACCTCCAGTATTTGAAAACCACAGTCAGATGTACATAAACACAAACAAGCTGGCAAAAGTGACATTAACCAGGAAGAACTGCACAGAAGCATTTGCCCTGTATTCCCTTTTTGTGATATCTCTCTTTAGTGAAGGAAGGTTGATCAGGTCAGTTTCGGACAGCTGTGGATGTGAGGTGAGCTGGGGTGGAATATCCATTATGCCTCATTTCAACACTGTGAAACAACCCAACTCAGTGACTTAAGCTGTGGGCTGGGACCCCAGGTTAGCGTCCTGTTCCCATCGTGGCCATCACAAGCTCTGAAGAAGTCAAAGAACCTAAAAACGTATTTCTAGAGAAGACTGTAGCAAGCACATGAAACTACACAGCACTGAAATTATCAAACTGTCACATAATATTTGGAGTGTTTGCTCAGGAATCCACTCTACCTTCCATCTACCATTTCTTGAGCATTTTACCTGGAACTTTTAGTGTTGGTATCATTGGCCTGGACATAATGTACCTTATAATTATTGCAAGAGATGTTGTTAAATCCACACACACACATCCTATCTGTAAAGCAGCAACAAGGAAAAGTTATTGCTTACCACTGAGATTTAAGGGGAAAAAAAACAACAAACCCCACAACAAAACCCCAAGCACAGGAAGAACTCAAAGATAGAGATCCATGTTTGCAACCATAACTGAAATACTACAGACCTACCTAATATCAATGTTCTGCTTTGCAAAAGAAGTCCATCTGCTGAAAGATAGTGACAACTACCACAACCTGATGGACAGAAAAACAGAAGTAAATGAGGTGCATTAATTTTGTAAAGAAAGATAAAGCTTTACCAACTTTTCCTTCTCTCCCTTCAGCTGCAGTGCACCAGAGGGCAGGATTTAGCCTCGTGTACATTGCTCAGGGCAAGTTTTGCCTGTCTGCTACACAGGGAGGAAGCAGTCAGAAGGCAGGACAGTGACTCTGCTGTGCAAGAAGATAGGATCCAGCAGTCTCTAAGGTAGGACAGAAGAAGCTCCTGCTCTGTAGTGATGCTGAATTTGACCTCAAAGGTAGACCCTGGGAAGCTGCTGGAGAAGAGCCAAGTTTCACACCAGCCAAAAATCTTTTCTCACAAGACTTTCTGAATCATAGAATCATTACGCCAGGATCATCAAGTCCAACCTTCATCCTAACATCTCTCTAGCCACTAGACCAGGGGTCCTCAAACTTTTTAAACAGAGGGCCAGTTCACTGTTCCTCAGACACGCCACGGGCCGCTGCGCTGTCCCTCAGACCCTGTTGCGGGCTAGACTATAGTTTGGAAAAAAAAGACGAGGGAGTTGCCCACCTCGCTGATGCCACCACCCCCCTCCTGAGCCCGGCCGCACAGTCCGGAAAGGGTGGCCAGAAGGGACTGAAGGAACTTTGCCGCACCAGGGCTCTGGTGATTCGCCTGAGATGGCTGGACCTCGCAGTCCAGAGGCTGCCAACTGAGCTTGCCCGGCAGAGGAGATGCCCGCGCCTCTCACGCGCCGTGCATTGCGGAGGAGGAGGAGGAGGAGGAGGAGGATGGGGCGGCGGCGGCGCAGTTTGTAGCAGCAGGGTCCACGGGGGGGGGCAGGAGGGGTAGTTCTGTAAATACCCGTGGGCCAGTTTGAGGACCCCTGCTTTAATACATATGCTCCTTTGGCTTTCTCTCAAACTAATGAATTATCACCCTGACCATTTGCTCTCCATTTCACATGCATTCACAAAGCATCCTGCGGTGAAGGCACACAAAACATGGTCGTTCTAGTCTCTGATATTTCAGAATGATACATAGGCTCAAGACCCTTACATTTTGAATTTTGGGAAATAGCAGCCATCTACCTTGTAGCTATGTGCATTACCTAAGACAAAGTAGGTCCTATTGCAATTAAGCAAATGAGCACACTCTAACATTTAAAAAGTAATTTACACTCATTATTTATCACCAACATCTTCAGTGTAAGAAAAGATACTTTGCCTTTTAGAAATGAAATGGACAATGATCCCAAGAAACAAACACCAACCTGACTATGAGATTCTTCAGTACAGCTCACAAGCAAGATAAATGCAAGCAGCTGAGCTGTGCTGATGCCGTGATGACTTAGGGCTGTCTTCTATTGCATGTGAACTTTCTCCAGTAGATTTTTTTCAGAGTGTATCCATCCTGTATAATACTACGTCTTTGAAATGCTGGGACTTGAGTTGTGGGCCCCAAGTTGGAGTTGACCTGTGAATGAGTCACAGCCTAGCAGAATGTTTTTTCTCCACTGGCTTCATATTCAAGAGGCAGAACCTGGCCCACCTGTGTCTGTGGCTCCACCATCAGCCAGGTGGTCATGGTTGGGGTGATGGGAGAGCCCAGGTCTATTTTAACCAGGAGCTGATGAGTTGGAGGAGCTTCCTCTTCAGTGTGGCTTCTGTTGGGGCTGGTTCATCTTGCTGAGCTCTCTGTGGTGTCCTTCTGTGTGAAGGGCTACTGAGGGAGCTGTCTCTGTCTCTTGTGTCCAGCAGGTGATGCTGGCACTGCAGTGGGCAGCAGAGAAGCTGAGCCCACAGGACCCTACGGCAGGACTCTCTGAAAGAAGTCTTTTGAGGTGATGTTGCTGAGTTCAGTGTTGGCCTGTGTGACCAGGCAACTGATGGCAGCATAAAATGATGATGGCTGAACCAACACAACAATCACACAAGATACCTTGAACTGGTGTTTCTGGAAATAGTAACTCTAGAATTTTGAAGCAGTGGTTACCCCTGGGCCATTTTTTATCTACTGTTTTTGTCACTCAGGCTTGTGCCCCTGTATCGCCAGCAGTGCCGTGTAGACAGAGGCAGCCCAGCTTTCCGCCCAGTGCTGAACTGGACAACACAGACAACTCCAAATGCAAGCAATGTATGGCATTGCCTGCAACATATTACCCGCTCATTATTGTTGCTCATGCACCAAATATTAGATGGAGATGGAGAGTAGTTATTGAAGCATGAGGAACACATCACTCAAGAGGCCTCTGAAAAAGGAAAAACTGAAGAACCAGCAATAATTATTCTAATCGTCATTGCCAAATCTATATTCAGCCTCCAAGATACATGCATACTCTAGCATATATGCTCCTTTGGCTGTGTAAGGAATGCTGCATTTCTTTAAAACTATCTTCTATAGTTTGTTATAATTACTAGAATTAAGCTCCACTGAACAGCTGTGTGACTATCAAAACACCTTCATAAATGCAGTTTTGCAAAAATACTTTTCACTGAAGTACGCTTAGGCCTATCCATTTAAAAAATCTAATGTGTAAAAATGTTCTTCAAATTTGTAGCCAAAAGTCTACAATATAAAGAAAAGACAGGCCATGTGAGTATGTACAGAGAAAAATAGATACCAGGTGTACTTTAAATTCAAAGGCCACACTAGAACAATAATTTTTTTCATGGTGAATATTCACAGAGCTTACATCTCACCTAATTCCTCGTGGTAAGGGAGCCAGCAATTCTGAAGGCTTTTGAAGGGCTCACATAAGCCATTAGAGGGAAACTGGATCAAGCCAGTGTATGGGAGATAATACCTCAGGTGAAACTTCAACTGTCTGAATATGACCTGCAGAGAATTTCTAAAAGCCATTCAACCTGTAACATTTTGATCACAAATGTCCAGAGTTTCCAGAGTCTTTGAAAACATAAAAAAAGAGTATTTCTCAAAGATGGACAAAGATAATTTCATACTACTAGAGACAAAATAGCATGGGTGAGAGAAAAAATCTAGTGGTGTTACGAACTATACCTTTCTAGCATCAGCCCTAACAAGTTAATCTGATAAACTTGCCTACAATAACAGAATGAAAGAGCTAAGGAAATTTTTTTCATTTCATTGTTGTTATTATAGTTGGAAGGAATAAAGAATTCATAGGGATCTGCAAAAAACTTTTCCATTAAGTCTGTTCCAAGGATATCTGGAACCGTGTGATCACAACCAGCATTTGCTTGACACATTTAATAATGAGCAGTATATTCCTATAAAATATTTTTTATAAAGCTGGGTTTCAACTTTAAAATACATCAATAACTTTGGTTAAGTGCTAAAGGATCATCTTATTTTTACAAACAGTTTAGAAATATAAAACCCTAGTAACTGAAGCACTTATTTGAAGCAGATTTTTGGTTTAGATTTCATCAGTTCTATGGAATTTTCCATTATATGACTTGCTGAAAGATGCATGATATTATCTGAATGACTGGTGATTGACGTGTCCCAGGGAGCACAATGTTAACTGTTCCATATGAAACAGCTGTCTATCTACCATGGACAGACAAAAATCCAGCCATTTCCCAACCAGCCACAAGCCTAGGCTAGTGTTATAGGGGTAAATTCTTAACCTACTGACCCTTTTTTTCCTTTTAATACAAGATTCCCAATGGTAAGAAAACGTTTCTTTTCCTTACAAAGATTGTCATCAAAGCTTCAAGTAATTTTTCCTTGCCACTTCAACTGAAGGTGTAAGAGAAAAAGAGGCAGTTGAGAAACAACAATTAATACTATTTTCCATTCCAAAACTGGCTAAAAAGTAAGGAGGGAAACCTACACAGTAGTGTTTGGGGAACAGTATTGAGTATTGGAAACTTGAGGGTTTGATCTTGGCCGACTAAACAAATTATAGAACTATGTTCCTCAGTAAGTGTCTGAAAAGCTTGTACACTGAGATAAGTACATCAAATTTTTCTTCTTCTGGTTCCACACTTTGATAAGCAGTTTTCCTGATCAGTCATGTTTATTGTATTTTCCATCCCAACATATGCCAATATACATCATAAAATGAGACCATATGCTACCAAAATAGCATACAAATATGTTTTGGAAACAAACAGTTCTCTTCTAGAGTGAAAGATTGAGGCCCAGGTCACTGTACAGTTTTCCAATTATAATTTTGTCAGCTAGAACGTGGAAGATATATACACAGTAACCAGTTTACTGGTGCCAGCAGGTCCCCAGGCTCCAGTACTCTCATGCCAACAAAAGCTCCATGGCTTAGCCTCCATCCTTCAGGAGCATTGTATCAGTCTGCCATCAGGAAAGTGTTCCTTCTATCAGCTTACAGTGATTCTCTGTGATGGGGCTGTGACTTGGCGAGGACTCGTGTAATTGGAGCTCAGCCTTAAGCATGGAAAATTCCAGTCCTGAAATAATTTATTTGATCAAGTTGTAAGCTAGTGACATTTCAAGAGGCACGAGTAAGGAGGGGATCAGAGCAAAAGCCTCTATTATAGAGAACATTGTCTATTTGCATTACAAAAATATGCTGCTTCTTACAAATACATTCTTCCACTGAGCATCATTAAAAAATAACCTGAGATTGACTGGTATAGAGTATCACAATGTAATTATTAATTTTGCAGCTGACATAGTTATTAGAAGTAAAATGAAAGAAAAAATTTAGCACTGCAACTGCGTATCAGGGGCTGTGCTAAAATGTTCATCACTGACTGCTTTTTAAATTGAGACTGCAGGTTTATCTGAAAGATATGCTCCAGTTCCAGTAGGAGTAAATTCAAAATCTTATGGACTGTGTTATGCAGGTCAGACTATGTAATTGCAAATGTCCTGCTACAATCAGTTAATCTTCTAATTCAATTTTATACTATGCATTTCATATAAATTCTTGTATAAAAGAACAGAGTCACAATGAGTGATTTTAAATCCTTTTCAAGACTAGAAGAAAATCAAAGAGTTAGAAACACAATAGAAAATATAAAATGTAAAACAAAAGATTCCAAGATTGTTAACTCAATAATGAAAATAAAATCTATTTTCTAATAAGCACACCGCTAACATTGGGACCCAAGCTTTCCTCTTCAGGTGAGCACCCTAAGCAATAGGCTACCCTGTTGTTTTCCCTTCTGAGCTTTGTATCGATGGCTTCACAAAACTTCTGTTTTGATGAGAAAAGAGGAATTTGATCCATCTTCTCAGTGGGACTTGGTGTCAGTGCTTCCCCCTCTCAAGCAGAGGAGGGGGTTAGTCAAAAGATGGTCCTTCACTTCTCCTTCCACTTGTTTTTTAAATGACAACTCTCTTGGCTGCTGTGTTTCATGATGGACTCTGATAAATGTCAGGTATATTCTGACTCCTGTTAGAAACCATGCAGGGCAGCAAACATTTTGAAATAGAGTATCTTAACTATGTCAGGTATGCTCAGGTGTCCTGGTTTGAAGGACAGGTGTCTGCTAGGGAGGCAGGAACCTCCCTTAAGATGGGAAATGTAAACCCTCTCCCTCCTAATTATTGTGATTTCGAAATCAAGGGCTCTCAGGCAAAGATATAGGAAATAGGAATAACAGTTCTTTACTAATATATATATATGTATATCAAAACAAGTGAGCAACAATTAGCACAGCAATGGGCCGCACGAGAGGATCAGAGCGGAGTCACAGCCCTTTGGGCTGAGGGCACCTCTCCTCGGTGTAGTGATGGTCTCAGGTCAGCAGGGGGCGCTGGAGGTTCCCGGAGAGCAGGGTCGCTGTGATGGTGGCTGGGGTGGGGGGGGAGAAGCACCCCCAGCAGCAGGGTGCAGCACGTGGTGGCAATGGCGGTGAGAAGAAAAGGAGGAGAACTGCGCTTCACCCAGGAGACTTGGCCGTGGTGTTCCAGCAGCGGAGGCAGCAAAAGCCGAGGCGGTAGTGGAGAACGTGGGCAAGGGACAGGCAAGGCAGCTGGTGGACCCAGGAAACGGCGCCTCCGCTCCCGACTGGGCTGGGGGGCAGTGAAAACTCGGTCCTGGGCAGATGGAAAGCAAGTCTTCCTTTAAGTGAGATGTTAATAAAGTCCCAACCGAGAAAAACCAGTGAAGGCTCACCTTGCAGCAGGAGAAAGGCAGCTCTCAGTGAAGGATGCGGGGGGGAGGGAGAAAAGCCAGCAATAGCCAGGAGAAGGGCAATGACCTTCCTCCAGCTAGATCCCGAGCCGAAGAGAGAGAGCCAGGAGGCTCCGCCCCCTTATTTTATCAGCCCAAGTCTTGAGATATCTCTGTCCCTCGAGATGAGCTTTTTTTTACACAGGAAATGGTGGCATCGAAAATGCTTTCCCTAGTAACTTATGGGAAAAAATTCTATACATAAAAAAAAGAACAAAAAAAGGAAGAAAATCTAACCCCCAACAGCAGTAAAATCTGTTACGCATAGAGGTATCTTTTACGTGGCATGATAAACTCCTCAAACAACATCCAAGATCCAAAAGTTGGAAGCTGCTGGAATCTACCAAATCAAGAAAGGCTCTTGACAATAGTGATTCCATACAGGGTAAGAAACAGGATAAAAAAGCCTTCAGTCAGTGCTGAAAGTACTCATAGCTTCTCCTTGGAAGCTTTGAGTATTCTGCCCTGTGGGCAGGAGCATACAATTTTATTTCAAAACATGAAGTAAACCTTACTAAATATAGTTCTGTGCTGAGAAGCTATGGTTTTATATCCTCCCGGCAGACAAGGAAAAGAAATTCCAATCTCCTATTTCCTGGACAAATCCTTTAGCCACTACACCCGTATATGGAAAGAGGGTAGCAGTCTTCCTTAGAGTGCAAATTAAAGAATGAGCATTTGGAGCTCAAATCTGTCGTCCTTTACTAGATTCACTTTGAGAAACTCCACTAGGAAACCTACATGGAGATTTAAGCAGGGCACTGGCTGAGTTTCTGGCCAGTCATCCCTAAGAAATGCAAAGTAGGTCTTGGCATGACTGCAGACATATTAATGACTTAATGGGAAGGTGCTTCAGGCATCTGCAGAGTCAGTTATGCCGTAGCGTACAGGATCATGTCTTTCAAACTAAATATATTGATTCTGCCAAAGTCTCTTTGTAGATCTGACTTAGCTTCTGAGCTGCTCATTCATGAAACAGGATACATGATGCCATACTTCTGGCTTGGCCAGGGTACTAAAGTGGAACTTACGTTTTAACTAATATTTTTATTCGCAAAACAGTGACTCTTGATATGATAATATGTGATAAAACTGAATTTTTAAAAGTATCTAATTAATACTTTGGGTTAAATGTAATAATTAAAATAATTAGCATATTATTTGCCACAACTGGTTATAAACTTAATTATTTTCCACAATCCATATCAGTGTTTCAGTTGTTCATAAGACATAGTCAGGTAGGCTAATTTGACAACATCATTGCTGTTCTGTTTCACTCATAGTAATTAACCTCTTAACATCCGTATCTGTTTCCTCCTGTGTGGTTAATGCACATCTGAAGTGTCCACATGCAATATTTCCCCAAAGTGTTACTTCAGCTTGGCCACAGACCAATTTTTTAACATCCACCTTTACCTTTCATTTAGCATTTCTGACTGTTAATGAAAGAAAGCCAAGGTAGTAAGCAACACTGCCTGGGAGAATTAAAAAAGCAACACTGCACAGCACACTTACGGATATTTGCAAAAGCGTTAAATATAATAGAGCTTTGAAAATTGTCCAGGGAAAACCTGCCCCAGCAAAAACCCTGACAGTCTTGATCTTTGATGCTTTTTAGGAATTGCTATTAAGTTATCTCATTTCTAGCTTACATTCTATGCTGTAAAAAAGGGATAGTCTATTCACCAGATTAAATACTCTATTTATCAAAAAAGGGTCTATTCCAAACCCCATATCAAGGCCAAAGGAAGACTTTTTAATTATTTCACTAGTCTTTGGATCAAGTTCACTTACTTTCAGGAGGATTTTAAAATTGAAATGGATTATGTCTCTTTGCCCAGGGGTTAGGTTACATGAGGATTAAATATAGCATGATAACTGATTACTAGAGCAGTCTAGGAGTGAAGTATGAAGCAGTAGCTGGATTATTTGATGAGTTCTTTATTGCTTCTTCTTATGTGAAGGCAAAAAGATTTCTCTGTAAAATTATATTCAGTTAGATTTTACAAATTATAATAACGACAAAATTTTCAGTGATCTGGAATGACTTAATCATCTCCTAATTAGTCAGGGAATACTTACGTTAAATAAAATAATCTAGAAAAAAAAAATCAGCCTTCCATTCCCCTCAGACTTTCAACTTCCTACCACACTAGCTTGCTCCTGTGAGGTCTTACCTATCTTCAAAGTCAGGTGAGAATGAAAGGGTCTGCAGATTCTTCTAAAAAGCTCAAAGATTTTCCTGTTCTAAAGTTTGAGGAGAGGACTCATGAAGTCACTACTAAAGCTATTGCAAAGCAAAACAGTTTTTAAAACACTTGAACTGCAATTTAATATTCTGTTCAGAAGTTTCACTGAATAGAATCTCTTTCAGCTCTCTCAATATATCACAGCATCATATCCTCTTCTCAGGATGATGCAATTTAACAGGCACCTCTTGGAGGCGTTTCCTAGATCAGACAATCTTGGTGCATAATGATACATAAGGGGAAGAAAACCACCTGAAAAAGGATCTAAATCACTCTGCCTTCCTGTTTAAGAATCAGCATAGATGAATAATTACAAGGACACATGCAGTAAGAAATAAGCTCATAAAACCAACATTCACAAGTGCCATGCCTCACCTATGGACCACACACTGTCTTCAGAATGATGCCTGTGCTCTTCCCTAGTACAAGTAGTGTTACTGTAAAGAAACCCTTGTTCAAATAAACACACTTTAGACTTCAATCTAGTATCAGTCTGACTACTGAGGGCAAAGTTTGCATAAATTTAGTTAGCACAGACCCATAATGGATGGGATATTATGGTAAACCAACCCACTATTTTGAAATGTCTTTTTAAGTCAGCTAAAAAGAACTACAACTCCCATGAATCATCAGAGAGTCCTCCGGAAGCCGGAAGTCATAACATCAAATGTGGCAAGGTATAAAAACTCAAAAGAAAACAAAAACTCTCTCTTTCTGCTGTGTCATCCAGAGAGAAAGTTCGCTGCTGCCAAGCCTCCCCCTGCCACCCCAGGCCTCGCAGCCGGGGGAGGAAGGAAGTGGGGGGAAGCAGCTGAAAGGGAGCCACTGCTTTTAAGAATCCAAGCACCTCTCATCGCTCTAAGAATCTGGGAGCCTCCTGCCGCCAGAGAGGAAGGAAGGGGGAGAAGCTGAATGGAGATGCTGGCACAGGAGCCAAATGCTCCTCCGTGCCACTGCTGGCCGCTGTTGGAACTGCACCAAGTCCAAATGCCAAAAGGTTCCAAGCCAGGGGAGGAGGGGGGAAGCTGCCGCAGGAGAGCTTGCACGAAGCTGCCGCCTCCCGCCGTTTAAAGAAACTACGGCAAGAAGCTGTGCCATTCCAAACTAGCGCTGCACTGAAGAAGCTGCACGCCACTGCCAAGTCGCGAGCCACATGCTGCCACCATTATCGGAACCGCCCAAGTCTGCCGGCCGAGCGTCGTCGACCTGACCATTGCCACACGCCGGAAAAGGGTAGAACCGGACATATATACACAGACGCACACACCAAACCACACCAGGTTGACTAAGGGGGAGTGAGTGGGTGGGTGTGGCATCCTTTGATATCGTAATAATTGGTAATAAACTTGTTAAATACTCATCGATCTCCATGGTTGCCTACGAGCTTGTTGGGGTAGTATCTCACTTTGCTCTCAATCCCCTTCCCTTTTGGGAGGTGGCACGGATGCTTGCGCCCAGACCACGACAGGTATCCACTACTGAAAATAAGCAAGTGACTAAGTGGCAGGTCATACTAATAAAGTACACAGAATTTTAGGCATGAAACATATAAACTCTCAGAAGCTACCTAAAATTCAAAAACTGACAGTATAGCAAAAAAAAAAAAAAAAGTGGGTTTTGACTGAAAATCTACGAGGGCTTGAATATCCCCAGTTGCATAACTTTCCCTTCAATTCTGCAAAAATTTGTCAGTGGACTAACTTCCAGGGGCAGTGAGCATGGTAAACATTCATCAAAGGCTACACAGTGTTATAGATTTTAAGGAACTCATAAATTCAAGATCACAGGGGACTACTATGGTTAGTATTTGACTTACCACTTAACAGGCTATTTAACTCCACCTAGTTTCCCCTGCACTGAAAAAAATTCTCTGCAATATAAAGTTGAAGCTGGAGGCTTTAAAAGCTAAGACCAAGGCTCTTATATTGAGATTTTCATACCGAGAATTGTGAAAGTTCCACGTTTTACAGCACAGTTTCATTTTTCATGTGGGAACAGATAAACTTTAAATTTGAGAGGAAAATCTGCAAAGCTACCACTTGGTAGTTGCCTGTGATGGGAAGGCCCCCGCACAGTGCAGTGATTTGTGTCTCTCAGGAATTGCCAGATTGACAACATACTTTTCCTAAATACTTTACTAGTTTATCGTGATTCTGCACTTGTTCAGGAGTGAAATTCCAAAACATTGGAGGTGACCACTGGCATAGGCACTTGCCCATACTGTCCCACACACCGTGCCACTCATAACTACCTAGACTTGGGGCACATCTCTGGGTGATATTCTTGGAAAAGAATTGTGTAACCCTAAACATAACTTGGCAAACATTCAGAAGATATAGCACCACGAGCATGCTGGCCTGGGCATTCCAAGGATAGTCAAAGTTCTCAAAGGCTGAGAAAGTCTCCTCCCCTGTCTTGCCCATAGATTGGGTGAGATCACTAACAAATGACAAGGTCACATACATGTACCAGTGTAGTGGGTCTGGCTGAGCTGGTTTTCCCCACAGCTGCAGTGTTTTTGTGCTGGGAGCTAGAAGGGTGTTGATA
>JAVSBS010023945.1:24829-50381 GCA_033124195.1 Coracias cyanogaster | reverse complement strand
AAGGAAGGAAGGAAGGAAGGAAGGAAGGAAGGAAGGAAGGAAGGAAGGAAGGAAGGAGGGAAGGAAGGAAGGAAGGAAGGAAGGAAGCCAGGCAGGCCTGTAATTCCTCAGATCCTTCTTTTGGATCTTTGGCCCTTCTTGTAGGTGGATGTCACATTTGCTAACCCCTAGTCAACTGGGACCTTCCTGATTAGCCAGGACTGCTGATAAAAGATGGAAAGAGGTTTGGTGAGCACTTCTGCCAGCTCTCTCAGTACCCTTAGGTGGAGCACATAGACTTGTATGTGTCTAAGTGACACTTAGTAGGTCACTGACCATTTCCTCTTGGATTACGGGAGCTTCATTCTGTTCCTTGTCCCTGTCTTCGAGCTCAGGTGGCTGGGATTTCAGAGAACTAGTCTTACTATTAAAGACTGAGGCAAAGAAGGTCTTTAGTACCTTAGCCTTTTCCTCATCCTTGGTCATTATATTTCCTCCCACATCCAATAAAAGATGGGGATTCTCCTTAGCCCACCTTTTGCTGTTAATGTATTTACAGAAACATTTTTTATTGTTTTTTGTAGCAGTAGCTGGATTATGTTCTAATTGGACTTTGGCCCTTCTAATTTCCTCCCTTCATACCCTCATGGAATCTTTGTAGTCCTCCTGAGTTGTCTGTTCCTTCTTCCAAATGCCATAGACTGTCCTTTTCTTTCCAAGTTCCAGTCAAAGCTTGCTGTTCAACTAGGCTGGTTTCCTTCCCTGCTGGCTCGTCTTTTGGCACATTGGGCTGGCCTGCTCCTACACTTTAAAGATTTCCCTCCTGAGAAATGTCCAGCCTTTCTGGACTCCTTTGCCCTTGAGGACTGCCTCCCCAGGGACATTGTCAACTAGTCTCCTGAACAGGTCAAAGTCTGCCCTCTGGAGGTCCAAGGTGGCAGTTCTACTGACAAACGCCCCATACCCCTTACTTCCCCAAGAACTGAAAAATATAATTTCATGATCACCATGCACAAGACAGCCTCCAATCTTCACATCACACACAAAGTCCTTCTTGGTTTGTGACCAACAAGTCTAGCAGTGAGCCTTCCCTAGTTGGCTCTCTCACCACTTGTGTCAGGAAATTATCTTCCATACGATCCAGGAACCTCCTAGACTGTTTCCTCTCTGCTGTATTGTACTTCCAGCAGATAAGTTGAAGTCCCCCACAAGAACAAGTGGTAGCAATTGCGAGACTTCTTCCACCTGCTTATAGAATTTTTCGTCTGCTTCTTGATCCTGGTTGGATGGTCTATAACAGGCTCCCACCATGATACCTGCCTTATCGGCCTTCCCCTTATTCCTACCCATAGACACTCAACAGTATAACTGCCATCATTACGCTCAAGACAATCAAAGCACTCCCTAACACATTGGGCCGCTCCATCACTTCTCCTTCCTTGCCTATTCCTTCTGAAGAGTTTATAGCATTCCAGCACAGCACTCCAGTTTTGCAAATCATCCCACCATTTTTCCATATAATAGTTTTCTGCTATGCAATGGCTTCTAGCTCCTCCTGTTTGTTGCCCATGTTGCATGCATCGGTGCAGATGCACTTCAGTTGAGCTGCTGATCCCATCAGCTTTTTTTGGGAAGAAGGCCTAATTCCTACCTGACCATTCCTAGGCACTTCCATGGCTTCTAGCCATCTTCCTCCTGTCTTTGCTATCACAGGACTCTCCATCCCCTTCTGCCTCTACTGGGATGGCAGGGTGAATGATCTTGCTAGTAACTGTCCCACAAACATTGTTGTGCTGCCCCTAGGCTTATCTCCAGCAACCTTGGTTTTATCCCTTTCTCTCTTTGAATCTAGTGTTGTGGTCAGGGCGCAAGAATCCGTACCGCTTCCCAAAGGGGAAGGGGATTGAGGGAAAAGTGAGATACTTCCCACCAAGCTCATAGGCAATTACGGAGACCAACTAGGATTCAACAAGTTTATTACCAAATATATTCAAATAAAACCATGTCTACTCTACAGAAATATTATGGTATCAAAGGACAGCATGCCCACCCACTCACTGCCCCTTCCCTGAGGAGAATTAGAAACAACAGGGAGGATAGGGCAAAACAAGAATTCAATTGTATCCAAATGTAACTTATGTGTGAATGGTGTGGTGTGGTGAGTGTGCATGTGTGTATATATCGATTTCTACCCTTTTCCAGCGTGTGGCGATGGTCCTTGTAGGGGCCGGATCCACAATGCTCGGCCAGCAGACTTGGGCGGTTCCGATGATGGCAACTTTCCAGCTTTTCGGCGCGATCAGAGTCTCTCTCCGAAAGCGATGATGATGGCGGCTTTTTGCCGTGATTTTTTTGGCAGTGGCACAAAGCTCGCGACTCGGCAGCGGCACACAGCTTCTTCTTGCCAGATTCTTTTGGTGTGGTGCTCCCAGCCTGGAATGGCAGCGGCTTGGCTTTGCGCTGCTCCCGTGGCAGCAGCTCACGCGGGCGGGTGGCACAGCTTTTTTTGGCAGTGCGGCGGCATAAGTGCCTCCTTTCTTTGGCTCATGACTCTTCCGCTCGCGACTTCTTGGCAGCTTTTCGCAGTAGTTTCTTTAAGTGGCAGGAGGCGGCATCTTCCCTCCTCCCCCCCCAGCTTGGAACCTTTTGACGTTTGGACTCGGCACAGTTCCAGCAGCGGCCAGCGGTGGCACGGGGGGTGTCTGGCTTCTGCGTGGGCTCCATTCGGCTGCTTTCCCCCCCTCAGCTGCTTCCTATCCAGATTCTTAGAATGGCTGTAGCAGTTTTCCCCCCTCCTCCCCACTGGCCGCGTGGCCTGGCAGGGGGGACCTTGGCAGCAGCGATGCCTTCCTCTCTGCACATCGCAGCGGAAAGAGGGAGTTTTTGTTTTCTTTTGAGTTTTTATACCTTGCCGCCTGCACAGCTTCCGGCTTCCAATTTCCGATTTCCAGAGGATTCCCTGATGATTTATGGGAGTTGTAGTTCTTTTTAGCTGACTTTAAAAGACATTTCAAAATAATGGGTCCATTTACCGCAGTTAGTTATTGTAATTTTAATAATTTATTGTATTTATGGATTTCTCTGATAATACTATTTAAATGGTTAACTGAATGTCAAGGATTTAAGTGTTTCCAATGCACTTAAAAAAATCCTGTAATAACCTCACACAGACAGTTAAAGCTATAAAACAGACTTCTTGATAAAAACTTTCTTGAGAATCAATGCTTTTACAAAGTCCATAAAGTCACTTTGCTCCTCTTCCCCCAAGAGAATGAGGAATGAAAAGTCCCTTTGAATTCCAGTCTTTTGTATTCCCTATCATTTATCAGCAAATGAAGGCAATCTAAATTAGCTATTCATGAACAGCTATTCCTGAATAACTATTCCTGAACAAACAAAAGTGAAAACACTTCTTATTCTAGAATAGCTGTACTTTATTCCTACTTGAAATAACCTGCCTTTGATCTAAATGGGAACAAATCACTCATGCTGAAATAAAGTCTATGGTTTGGATTGTTTGAAAATTGTTACTGAGCTTTACAACTTAATGGGAAACAGCTTTAAACATAAACATGTTAATATTGCAATAGCTGTAGGTGGTATATTAGCCCAATAGCAAACAGATCCAAAGCAGTGAGAAGGTTCAAATCTAGAGAACAGTTATAGTATACACAGTTTCTAATCAATGTAAATGAGCTCAAACTGTGGTCCAGAAATAGTAGTCAAAATGTGAAAGAAAGGAAAAAGGAACAAATTTCATCCTCTAAAACAGGACATTCAGTTTTACATTTTACAAGACCCTAAATGCAGTGAAGCTAATGAGTCTCTCTACAAGCTATGTCAAAACCATATTGTTTGTTGCACCACATTAATTCAGGATGTATTTGATCTACCACAAGTTACCTTTCTTACTCGAGCTTTTTCAATTTTAGTTTCAAATAACAAAGTTGAACTAAAGTTGTCATTTTTCATATCCATGTTTATTGCTATGGGTTAACAAAAATGGACAATATTTCTTAAATCATCCATGTACCTCCAGATCAATTATCTCCTTTTTTACAAAGTATGTGGAACAGTATCATACTTACTTACATTGTTGATACTTTGATGAGAAAGTTTTTAAAATTTTTGAATGAGAGAAATATATGAACTGTATGTATTCTAGCATGTTAAAAATCAGTGAAACAGATGCCTAATTAATTAGATTTCTAACTTTCCTTTCACATGAGTTGTCTTTGTGACTAACCTATGTCCACTTAGGAACAGAAAGCCTGTGAAGTAGAAATTATTTTCTTTAAAATAAGATTTTAAAAAGGCCTTACTTTCAGAAAACAAAATTGCTCTCATTTGCATAATCATCCCTCCAGGTAGTCAGCTATTACTTCTAACTGTGCAACCACATTATGTCTTGGCAATACAAATAATCATTTTCTGCATTCAGAAGTCCTCTGCAGCTACTAAACTGTGTCTGTGACTGTTCAAGAGCTGGTATCACTTCATATCACCCTGGAATTTGATTCTTCTCTCAATAAATACCTTGGAACCTTCTAAATTACTTGAACATTTTTATTATTATTATAAATTTTAAAAACTGTGCCTGATTAAACTGATCTGTCACATAAGAGCTGTTACCTTTTGTGTTTGACCTCTCCTTGTTGTACCTTCACTTTAAAACATATCAATATATTATAAGAGAAAATAGCCCCAAGGTAGAATAACATTGGAAAGATCTATGCTTATCAAACTATAGTAAAACAAGGAAAATTAGCTAGTGTTTAAATAAAAGAAATTGGATTAAGAGATTTTATATGGTCCACTTTGTTTAAAGAAAGCAGTTACTGAGAAATAAAAAAAAATAAGTTCAAAACCAATCAAAACAAAGGCAAAAAAAAGTTAAAAAACAATTTAAAACAACAGAGATTAAAAAAAAAAATCCCATAAACTTCCTTGAAGTTTGCATTTGAAGTTGATGAAGTATTTAAAAAACATTAGTAATCTAAAGGCTCAGGGTATTTATCAACAAATACAATTTTTGGCCTTTCTGAAGGTTAATCTCTGACTATGTGTTTATTTTCTTCAACCCCTGAGTTAGACAGAGCTTTCAAAGAAATAATCAGAATTCCTTAATGGATGTGATGAAAGAATGGGGGAATTAAAGTCATTATATTGAATAACAAGTGGTGTTATTTTCAATGAGAATGAACTACCTTTCTCCCTCTGATCGCACCACTCACTACTATCTTTCAGAGTCCACAGACAGAATGCAGACAGTATGTAGTGTGATAGATACCCTTTTGCCCATAAGAGAGCCACCACTATTTATCTAGAGTTAATTACCCCTGACAGCAATGCTACTGATTAAGCTCTTGAAAACTTTTTTGGAGTAGGCACAAAACTTTTTTTCATTCCTCCAACTAGTTCTTTTACATGACTTTATTTTTGTTAACATTACAGTCTTTTTGCCCAAAGCTTTTATGTAAGCATACTAGTTTAATTGAGGGGTTTTTTATCCTTTTTTTTTTTTTTTTTTTTCATAATATACACTTTCAACAAAGTCTGAATTCTAAATTATTGGATAAGCTTTTGTGCACAATCATGCTGGAATCATTTTCTCTTGTAAGGCTGGCATTCCAGTTAGCAGAGAAAAATTGAATAATACAGAATACAGAGGAAAACTTCTTCATGAAGTTTAGTAGTAGAACAGAGTTATTACTAGAGTGGATAAATTTGTTTGAATAACTGATCTTCCATAATGAGGAAAAAAAAAGAAAAGTAAATAGTTCAATCATCTCAAAAGTACGTAAATGTGTAAAAATAGCTAGGATAAATCTGTCCAAACAATAGGATTTAAAATGGTTTATGGGCAAAATGAAATAACTTATATGGATGCATCTCAGTCTTTATCATAGCAACTCAGAATTACAAAAGCCTATGCATAGCCCAGTGCATGACAGCCGTGATTTCAAAGACTACAAAGTGCCAAAGAAAAGCCTACTTGCTTCTCTTTGGCTAGAATGTGCAGGCTGCAAAAAACCATTCAGACATACATTAAGGGTGCGAGGTACATGTTTCTGAGTGCTCTTCCACCACAGTAACAGAGGGGTAATAACTAGAGCTATTTCTCTGGCATATTGATCTATGACATTATAAACTCCATGGAAGTTCTGAAGTATTGCTGACTTGCAAGTAAAAAACCAAATCATCCAGTAATTTCATTCTATTTAAATTAGTCTTCTTATACAATTATCTTTTATTTTTGCAGTGCTTTTCTTGCCTTTAATGAAGAAAACTTAAGTCACAGCAGCAAAGAAACAGTCTGAACTTACATCTGAGTCCTATTTCCTTCAGAATTCCTAGCTATCATGTCATAGCTGACATTTAATTTCTAGGAATAATTGAGATAAAATCTGGAAGATGCTGGTTCAGACCAGCTCCAGAAAAATCGGTAAATAGCAGTGCCATGGATCAGCTGATACAGAATTAGGTCCATGAACATTTTCAAAAGGCTTTGCTTCACTTCTGCTGAATCTTTTTTGTTATTATCCTCTAAAATAACACAGAAACCCTCCCAAATTATCATACAGAACTTCCTATGTAAATCATAACTAAAAAAGTACCAATGCATGGTTACATTATAGGATTTTAAAAAATAATAAGAAATACATTCCAAATTACTTTTTAGCTCCATGTGTATACATTTTAACATTTACAAATGTAAAGATAATAAATTTGAGTTTGATTTGC
The DNA here is from genome assembly GCA_033124195.1 of Coracias cyanogaster. Lineage (NCBI taxonomy): Eukaryota > Metazoa > Chordata > Aves > Coraciiformes > Coraciidae > Coracias > Coracias cyanogaster. Next base: position 43,658 of record JAVSBS010023945.1, on the reverse strand, counting down.
TGTATTTCAGTAAAAAAATCATTAAAAAGCAACTTCAGCTTGACAGAAATTAACAAATTATTTACTCACATATTACCCTGAAGCTAACTACATAAGTGGCATAGTGTGTATTTCAGTCAATAAAAACAACATGCCTTGATCTGCTTGGACTAATGACACATCTCAGAGTCCTTGCACAGAGCCAAATCAGCCTGAGTGAAAAAATGATGGTGCATAGTTAGTTTTCTCTATGAAAAAATTTTCTGAGTTCTTCTGCCACTTAAAAAGCTCACTTAAAATACAACTCTTTAGGTTACAACAGATCTTTGTATTCAAAGGCACAATCTGCATTTGTGCTCTTGGTCTCTGTGCACAGGTAACAGGGTACTCAGGAGATCTTGAAAATTTTGTGCAACAACAGGAAATCAAAAGGAAATAAAAAGTTGAGACTGAATGTGAGGTAAAGGACTAGCTTGCTGTGTAACAGGAATGCAGGCTAATTTAGTGTGCTTCAGGAGAAAGGTTAATGTGTTTGCGACTATGACATTATTATGCTAGCTCTGGGGGTGAAGCTCCACTGAGCTGCCATGGCAAATGGCTGAAGAAGAGAGTCTTGTGATGACAAGACAGTCCTGTTTCAGCTAAAACAACAAAACCAAACAGTTTTGACACAGATCTTGGAGGTTATAGTGTCCGAGTGAAGACCTTTGCCTAATTAACGGCAAAATTAATATTAAAGTGTACACCTTTAAGTATGGTAATTAGCCTAATAGAGTACACGCTAAACATGTATGACTATGTTACTCAAATCTTCATCAAAATCAGGTAAGGGGCGGGGGGGGGGGGGGGTGCGCGCAGAGGCAGAAGACTGAAAGTCTAGCAGACACAGTCAATGGGCTGTACTCCTCTTCCTCCACCTAAGACATGGATGCTTTTTTGGTAAGAATTGCTCCTTCAATATGCAGTATGCCTCTTCCTAGACTTACTATTAAAGTAGTCTTTACTTTAAAGTACTATTAAAGCCTTTCACTTCCTACTTTGTTGAATGTTACCCAGGAATTACTAACTTGAGCTTGATTCTCCTTTCATTGTTAGTACATTTATCAACGGCAATTCCAAAACTATTGTATCTGTTGCTTTAGTAAATCAAACCTATTTAATTATATTAACACAAACTATCTCTGTGCAAGTCCTTAGCAGGGCTCTGAAACAGGCAAATGTTGATTTTGTGAAACTGCTTCCATGCAAGTCCTTGAGGCTCTGACACAGGGAGAAACTTCTTTACTGTGAGCGTGATGGAGCACTGGAATAGGCTGCCAAGAATGGTTGTGGAATCTCCTTCTCTGGAGACTCTCAAAACCTTCCTGGACACATTTCTGCCCTAGATGAACCTGCAAGAGGATTGGACTAGATGATCTCCAGAGGTCCCTTCCAATCCCTACTATTGTGTGATTCTACGATTTTGTGAAACACCAAATTCTTACCATTAACGTGACAGTAAAATTGGCATAGTGAATAAAATTGCAATACATGACAGTGAAGCTGATAGGAAATGCAGCGTTACCAGTCTTGCACAGCACAGTTGCCATCAGGAAAAGGATTTTGTGCCAACCAAACTAGACAATAAAGTAACTATAAAATTTTGCACTGATGTATACTTGAAAGTCCAGTCCTGACAAAAAAAGTACTTAATTTTTCAACATTTTCATATTTATATGTAAATTATTAATGAATTGAAAAGACATAGGTCCATAACCTCTTCATATTTTTAAGCAGTATAGGTAGGATTTAATAACGAAAGTGTTTGAACAAGAGATTTAAAGAATTCTTTAGCAATTTTTTTTTTCCCACTATAAGTATAAAGACGGCATTTGACAGAATGGATTGTGTTTAAGCTTGTGAGCAACAGTAGAAAGGATGACTTGATGATGTATAAAACATCCTATGCATCACGACTGTATTGAATTGTCTTTCAGACTTTTCTAATGTGTAGATTGCACTCGCTCTCATCTTTCTCACCTCCCTGTCCATCACAGTAGGCTCTTTAATTATTTTATATTCAGCAATATGTTTTGCTTGTAATTGGAACTGTGAATCCAACTGATGAAGGACGTTAGGACAGTAATAAGAAAAAATTAAGTAGTTTGATATGAGAACAAACTCTTCATTTTTCTGGGAAAAAAACAAAAACAAACAACCAAAAACCAAAGGTTTTGCCATGTATTCCAGGAATAATAATGCAGTCTGTTCCAGACAGATGGATCTCTGAGAGCTAGATCAGAATTTTGATGCCTAAATATGTAAGGATGAAAATTACTTTAGTGTATGACTGAATTAATGAGCAGAAATAATATAGTATTTCCTTACTATTATCAGCAGTCATGAGGTCTTCTAAACTAAGTAAATTTCTGTAATTAATTGTGTGAGATATGCAGGGAATCTCCTTAATAAACACTCAAAATTGTTATCAAAGACAATATTTACCCCCTTGTACTACTGCTGTGAAACAGCATAATAAATTGGAACAGGTTGCAGTTCACTAGGTGAGGTAGACTAAAAATCCATTAGATTAATTACTTCTCATAAGTATAATTATGTTTACAGTATGCTACATTTCTAGATGTCTAATGGGCTTCAAAGAAGTGCAAGGTATAATTAAAAACTTTATCTGGGCAGGAAAATCACTAAACTTTAAAAGAAAAATTATTCCAGTTAAAACAGGCAACAAAAGGCTTCATTTTCGCTGATTTCTGTGTTATCTAAATAAAGACCTCACATTCTGCAACCATAGCTAACAGTGAATTCTCACTATAGTTTAATAGTGAAAAACATTTTGAGAACATCTATAATTATTTAAAGTGGGTAGTTTCTCAGTGGGTATAAACTGAGGGTGTTGTTGTTTATACTGAGTAAATACCCAGTTCATTGAAAGAGCAGTGATATATGTTTTTTGGTTTACATATATTGAGCCATCTTGAAAAGTAGATAGACTTGGATTGAAGGACAATATATAAGTTTGATTAATCCTGAAAAGTGATTAAAAATTGTATAAAAATATGAAACAGAGCTAGAAGGGAGTTTGAGAGGTCATCTAGAAAGAGGGGCTTACTTTGCCGTAAGTTTGATGTATAAAAGTTCATAGAATAGAATCATAGAATCATAGAATATTTTAGGCTGGAAGGGACCTCTAGAGGTCATCTAGTCCAACCTTCCTACACAAGTAGGGATATGTACCTAGGTCAGGTTGCTCAGAGCCTCATCAAGCCTAAACTTGAATGACTCCAGGGATGGGGCCTCCACCACCTCTCTGGGCAGCCCATTCCGGTGATCTATGACCCTCATGTTAAAGAACTTTTTTCTAATATCCAACCTACATCTATCTTTTCCTAGCTTAAAACCATTACTCCTTGTCCTATCACTACAAACCCTTGCGAATAGACCTTCCCCTGCCTTCCTGTAAGCCCCCTTCAGGTACTGGAAGGTCAGTATAAGGTCCCCCCAGAGCCTTCTCTTCTCCAGGCTCCTCCTATGTGACCCCACTGCAGTCACTGCTGATTTCCCAGGAAGCTGGGAGTACTCAGAGTATCTTAAAACTGGGGCTTCTGATTTGGATCACTTCTTGAGGAGACTTTTTTTCACTAAAGGCTTGCACTCACGGAAGAAGAGAGAGGGATGGTTTAAATGCTTTGGAGCAAGCCCATGAAACAAGGAGAACCCAATCTCTCCTGCAGCTTATTTTTAAGAGAAAGCACAGTGCATTAACCCTCCTCTGCAGTGGCCCCACGTACAGACCTACTGCAAGCAGGGTCAGTGGGACACCCTGAACAAGACAACTTAAGGACTTACTCATAGACACAGTGGGCGGCTGTGATGATCCAGCGTGGGGTGATGACAGACCCTCCACAGAGGTGATGCCCATGAAATTGCAGGCTGACCTGCCAGGGCCACTGTCGGGGGGAGGACGCATTGCCCCCCACAATCCGTGGCCCATAGCTGGCCCGTGTCCCACATGCTGCCAGAAAGCAGAGGTTATGGTCCGCAGAGGAAACACAAGCATGTTTTTGGTCACCTTCAGCCCCTCTAATCCCAGTGTTGCTGAGGCTGAGAGGTCTCTGCAGCATGACTGTCCCCATCCCATCCCCGTGACCCACATCTTGGGCTCTGGATGCCCCCAGAGGTTTCTTCTCCTTTCTCCCATCCCTGCAACGTCATGCCTGGCAGCTTATATAGGGACTGTGGGGTTCACTTCTTCTCCCCTGCAGACAGAGTGCTCAACTGAGCTGTAAAACCCACTGTTCTGCTCTCCTTAAATGCACAGTGTCCTGGGGCCTACATAAGTAGGCTGAAGTGTCTCCTCTCCCCTGGTGATTATTTGCTGTTGTTTTGACTTTTCATATGCCAATCTGAAAAATAGCTGAGATGGAGAGGTGTGGGATGAAAGTTCAAATGTTAAGACAGAATTTCCTTTTTCCTGCCAAGATGGCAGAGTTGGAATTACTGAATCAGCCCATGGACCCAACTCACAATCCTTAAAAATCTGCTTCTTACTGTGATTCTCATTGAAATGCTCCTGCTACCTGATGCTCTCAATCTGCCCTCCTCTCAGCCTATTCCCACTTTCTGAAATGTAAGAAATACAATTTTTCCTTGGTGAGATAAACTGATGGTGTAGTATGCCCTGAATATATAATTCCTCCCAACTCTTGCTATGAGATGGGTGAAGGACAGTTTCTGATTTTATTTTCACTTCTCCTGATTCTTACCCAAACATTTCAAGATGATCACATTGCCAGAAGTGCATTCCTCTCTAAGATGAAAAGACAGTGCAGTATTAGTTCCAATTCACAAATACTGGATTTATTTTTGATACTGTATCATCTTCCTGTACAGCTATATGCACATAAATATAAGTAACTCATATATCGAAAGAGTACTAGGTCATGTACTCATCCAATCTACTTAGGGCATTTAGCTGAAATACTTAGGTTAGGAGTTCAGACACCATCGGGAACCTGAAGACCATATGCTGCCCTGCTGATGAGTGGTTCACTCTTCTGCAAGGGGAGGCTCATCAGCAATTTTCAACATGTGATCTGTAGTCTCCTTGGATGCATAGCTTGCTTCTCAGTGAAAGGTAACTAAGAAAAACAAGCACTTGTCAGGAGGAAGAAATGGACCATAAAGGGTTCATAAGACCACTGGGAAATATCTAGGCATCTGTAAACTGAAACAAACTGCTTCACGATGGAAAAAGATAAGTGCCTGGTGTCTATCCATTTGCAAAAAAAAGGGATCATGGGACAAATAGTCTTTTCAAATAGCTCATTTTAAAACTTCATTGCTTTTAATGGGCCTTGGAATAGGCTCTTAATGCGTATTCCAGCAGGACTGCTACTGAGCCTTGGTCTATGATGCATCACAACCACCACCACTTATGAAGTACTAAATGCCTGAAAAAATAGGCAACAATCTCAAACTGTTAGTAATTCTCCTTCTACTGGTTGAGCTCTTTCTGTCAGGATGATCAAGCTGAGGCATACCTGAGGTTTGTTGCGTTATGCAGGGATGTTGCTTGATCAGCTGATAACCAGTGGCTGAGGGATACAAAATGTCTTTGAAATTGTTTTTCAACTGCAGCCACAGGCAGGTAACCTGAACTCACGTAACTGCAAATAAACCATAAACACAGCTTCCTCAGACAGCATTTCAGTAATCTGTTTAAATAATTCAGTGGTTCTGCTAATGAAAACCCAGTGTAGCAGCCACAATAATCAGATTCTGGCACTGGATAAAGTAATCCTATGCTCCTCAAGAAACATTTCTTATAATGTGCATGTATTTTTGCCATAATCATGTGTGGAAGTCACACATGCTGAGAGGCATTTATCTGGCAGAGAAAGGGAATTATCATTCTAATACTGCAATAAAGCTTTTATTGTAGCTTCTTGGCACATTTCCTGAAGTACTAACAAGCTCATTGTGTCCTATTTTCTAGAATTATGTTTTGCAGCAGGGAGAATGAATAATTTGTAATTTTTTCGTGTCTTTTTTGTTGAACAATTGAGATGTATTTTATTCTAAAGACAACAAGGATTTATTCCAAAAAGCTTTATACTACTAACTATAATGTGCAGAAATCAGAATGATGCCACTGTAGGAAATAACAGAGCATCATTGCAAGATACTAATTTGAACTCTTACTCAGTTGTATGAAAGAAATGGTGCTCTTTCAGGAATAGGATCAATCCAGTCAGAATTGCCTCTCTAATTGTGAGGTGGACCTTAATTCCTAACAGATGTCATGACATGAATTGTATATACAATTCTCCTACAGAGGAAGAAAAAGAAATGGAAAGTGCTCACATGTTTTTTAGTGCCTCTCTGACAAGCTGTAAGCTACTAGAGAGACAAGTAGGATTCAAGCACCTGCACCCCGTAGGGAAGATTTAATCAAACCACTATATTTAGCCATCATCCAGGAGTTATGGCACTAATAAATGGTACTTGCAGTGCACAACTATTCAAGACTATTTCCTATGTTATCCCAAATCTCCTCAACTATATCATTCACAAAGAGGGTTTCTTAAGTTCTGTTTTCTTTTAAAGCACAGACTAATATAAGGTTTCATTAGAGAGTTAGTTCAAAATGCCAAATAAAGTTTCTTCCGTTTTGTGTTTATACCTTGAAAAACCCAGATGTTTGCAGGTAGTGTTTCCATACTCTGCCTTCCAGTCATCAGAGCAGACAGTTCGCCAGGATCCAAAAGTGAAGACTTGCAGCACTGCTTTCTTGCCACTCAACCTGACTTTGAGATTCAGGAAAAGAAAAGCCCGAGTGAGTTGTGAAGAACGACCGAGTATACGACAGGTACACAACAGTGTCAATGCACCACTGTGGCATCCACATTTCTTGGCTCACTGAATTTTCCTACTTGTCATTTTCATCACTTGGATCCTTTAACCAAATTTTTCTGTGCTTTTATTTTTCCGCCTTAAGGAAGGGAACTAAGGTACACTGAGGTAGGAGAGCTAGGAGAAAAAAGCCTGTGCTCCTGGGAAGGGATAGGGGATGCTAGTTCTAATACAGCTGGAGAAGGCTGCTTTGCCCCCCAGTGACCCTAAGCAAGTCTTTTTGATTGCAGTGTGTTGGAACTGCAGATGCTTGGCACCAAGTAAATCTGTGATCTAGATAAGTGATGAAATGTGGTTGGCACCTCCTGCTCTGCACAGCACAGTCAGAAAGGTGGATGCACTTGCACCCTACCACCTCTGGGTTCTTGTGGAGTTTCCTACCTGCTTTCTTCTGATGAAATGGGGCTGGTGTGTCTGGGCTGATGAGTGTGTAAAGTCTGACGAGAGGAGAGATGTGCAGGCTGGAAGCTCAGTTCCTAAGGACCCTTCCCCACACCAGCCTGGCTCTGCTCAGCACAGCCCTCCCCCAGGGGTGGTTCTACGTATCAGCTTGGCCACAGGGCTGAGCCACCCCATGGAGTTAGTACTGGTGCAAGCTTAGCTGCCTCCAGCCAAGAGACTGATGGGAAAATACTGCAGGAGGCCCAAGTACAGAGCCATCACCAATAATCCCTTTGTTCTGCATGTTACCATGTCCTGCTCACCCATGGACTCCACACCACAGCCACTGTTGGACCACAGAGACCCGTATGAGCAGGAGGCACCTGGACCTGGGAAAGGCCACTTCTACATGGTCTTCCTAGGAAGAAGGGAAGCCCTGCACATGATCATTGTTGTACATGGGTTTCCCGCAGGTGCCCATGGGCCAGTGTTATGGCATTGCAAAGGCAGACAAGAAAAGCAGACCTATTGCCCACAGGCCCCACAGAGGCCTGAAGCCTCCCTGGGGAAAACATACCAAAGATTGAAAGCATTGTGCAGGGTTAGCTGGGCCCAAAAGCTCATGGTTCTTTTCATTCCTCATACTATGCAGATGTAAAACTGTGCTTCCTCCTTACCTGTAGGTACAGGAGTCAGAATTACAAGTGCACTGATCTAGATATCAGTTATTCTGTTTACTGATATTAGCGTCCTTTCCCCTCCAGTGGCTGCAAACACCACAGTCATCTTCCATAGCACAGGACAGGGAGGGACCATTAAAAATGGCTGTGTGGTGCCTGAAACCATTACAGAGAGAAACTCAGACATGGGGCCATACTTTTCACACACAAAGCAGCAAACTCCACAGTACTCAATGCACAAAAGGCAGTGCTGATCTCTTCCATTCCATTTTTGCAACCTTCAAAACCAACCCAGTGTGTGCCAGTGAATACACAGAGTGCTGTATATACGCACCATAATGCAGCGATGGTATACCTTGCAGGCAGAGGAAATGCTAGCGTTCAAAAAGCATCTAGATTTCTAATGGAGAAACACACCCAATATGGCAGTAGTAATATTCAGCAATCATCACATTTATCTTAAGAGTGGTTTGATTTCTCATAAGCTGCAAATCAATACCTCAGAGAGATTGTTCCTCTGAAGTGGTGATTTAGATAATCCATCAGTCTCCTTCTTATCTCACCAAAACTTTTTACAATATGCATTTCTTGATAACATGCCAGATGCTACAAGAGGAATTAGGAGGGATTTATAATTAAATTTAAATTACCACATCCGTACTCATCCTCCCCTTCTTTACAGTTGAAGACACCATTGCACCTGGCTGATTTCTGGATACACTTAAAGGATGATCGGCAGCGAAACTTCCCAATGCAGTTGTATTGGACTAACAAGAATGAAAGAGAACAGGGTGACAAAAACACACTTGAGTATTAACTTAACACTTCTGACTCCTGTTATCTGGCCAGATTTCTCTCTTGCTAAGGAAAAGACAAGTGCTGTAGTCTAGGAACTTATGAAATACAACCTGGAGGTTGCTACATGGTGCTGCTAAATTCATCCATTAGTAATGACTTGTAGGATGAGTCAGCCTTGCTATTTGTGCTGACTTCTTCCTATTCCTTCTACCCAGTTTCTTTCACTCCAGGGTGAGTTTCTGACTGTGCCTCAGGCCCTCAGCAGCAAACTAAAAAGACCCTTGCAAAATATGGCCAGTGCACTCTCTTCCTGAGGGGATGACACAACCTCCTACAAGCTTATACCTATTGCAAGGGTGAAGGCATTGCTCTAGCATCAACATATTTGGCACCTAGACCTGTGTAGGTCACACTTTCCAGTCTCACCTAACTCATTCTGCATATTCTTTTCCTTTGTAGAAGACATTTGCAATGGGCAAGTTCTTTTATTCTTTGAAAACAAACTTAGAGAAGTGAATTACAGGGAAAAAATATGGTGTGTGCTACCTGAAGCCTCCTCCAGTTGCTAAACTTAGCTTACACCTGAGAGGAAAGGGTGAGGTTTTACTAGAGAAAGGATTTCTGGAGCTGTGGCTTGCCAAGTGTTGTAAATCTTACACCAATCCTCTAATGAGTGCCAGATCTATTTTATTCCTACATGTAAATAAAATTTAAAGCCATCACATCAAGAAGATTTTTTACTTCAGTAAACAAGTCAGAGTAGCAGTTTAATTCCATTCTAAGTAAAAGGCTTATGAAAAATTAAGCATTTGAATGGTTAAGCGAGAACTTAATGAATAACTAATTGTACTCACCACCCAGGCCAATGGCAACTGCTAGGATTACCGCAAGGAATAAGCCACAGAGATATGGGAAGTATTTTAGGGAGATAAAAACATGGCACAACGAAGGTGGTTCAATATCTCCTAGAAACCAAACAGAGGCAACAGCTTCTGTGAAGTTAAACCACCTTGAGTTTGCAATGAAAAATGCTAAACTAGATGGCAGTAGTAGTGCATACACTTTGTGAGCTAAGGTGACCTGAAGGGGTTCAGAGCCCCTGACTCATGGGCTGAGAAGGCTCCAAGTGCTTTGAGTCTGGCTGGTGCTCACAGAAACCCCTTCAGCATTTGCCTTGTGAAGGTCTGAACTGTGCCCTTACAGAGCACCTGGCCTGTCCTCAATGCAGTTGAGAATATGAGCTCTAAATTTTTATTTTTGTGGGCTACATCACACTGTGAGCTTTACAAGTATGTGAGCACCTCTGGTGAAAATGTGAGTCTCAGAATAAAAATGAAATTCAGACCTATTTTGTTTGTGTGATCAAATCTATGTGCAGGGTACAGGTATACTCTCTAAAGACTCGAGAAAGCTCAAGCAGACTAATAAACTCTTTCAGTGGAAGTAGCAAAGAACGAACTAGTTTGAGTCTCCTCCTTGTGACTGTTCATATCTGTGATGCCTCCTGACTCTTGCCAGTACCAAGCCTATGGTCCCAGTACTCCCTCCACCTGTAGCCCCAGCTGGATGCTGCTCTGACCACTGTGTCTGGGACAACACAAATCCTGGGATGAAGTTGGAGGCCACATAGCTCCACCTGAGGTACCAGGGAGCTAAGTGTCATGCATGATGCATTCCTCCAAATCTGGGGTAACAGAGGCATGGAAAGAAGTAAGAGGAGCCTAAAGATTTGAACAGGAGCTGAGATATTGGAAAAAAGACAGGACTTCAAGACAAGAAGGAGAAAATTCACTAGTCCTTTTGGACCAAGTTTAACTGAAAATGGTAGAAAGCTAGACTTGCAAAAAACAGGACCCCTAAAGAAGTTTTGAAAAATGTGGGAAAAAGTGATCTGCTGCTATAAAGACAAAGAGAGAACTGGGCAATGGCTCAAGACTGAGTTTTGAGTTTTCAAGGAAAAAAGATGTATGTAAGGTGAAAATATACAACAGTAGTAATTGCTTAATACAGTTAATGATCTGGACCAGTCCTGCTCACCAGCCACCTCCAGAGCTGACCTCAACTTAGTGGTATTTTCATTCCAGAAGACAACAATAGATTCCACTGAAAATAATGAACTTGTTTAAAATGTATGCTGATATACAAAGAGCAAACTATGGGAAAATATAATGCACAGCTCAGTCACGGGTACACACAGTAACTGGAAGAACATTGTCTTCAATTTTAATTCATGCAGCTCTTCACCCTTCATTCTTCAAGCTTTGAATTTGAGATTGGCAGACACAGTCAGTCAAGGATGAGGAATGTTTCTCAGTGCTTACAGACACACAAGTAAATCCCAGCCTACACAGACTCTCTCAGCAGTAGTTGAGTAGCTGGTTTTGGCTATGGAATGGTTGTCTGCTCTGCCAAAAATTTTAGACAGCTGTAGTAGCTAATGGACTAGAAAATTAAATTGCTCTATCTTCATCCTTGCTGCTCAGCCTGCCTCTGTTGAAGCTAATGGTTATTTTTGCCATGAAATCTATGGGAAGTAGCAAACATGAATGCTATTCCTCCAAGGCTGTTGTATTGTATATCCAGTTTTTAAGTGAACCAATTTCTAGGTTGGTAAAGTTTCAAACGAGCATTCAAAAATGTGTCTGAAAAGCATGAGCAAATATTTGTTATGTGGCTGAAGTGTGTGAATAATCTGTCTGTGAAAATGCTTGTGTATGCAAGCTGACACAAGATGTCATCACCTGTTAATAAGCTGGCAAACCTCACGGCTTGGGGAGTAAGGTTATGTTTCTTCATCCTCTAAGTGGTTGCTTTCTCTGACTGAGTGGGCAAGCATAGTTTTGCCAAGCTAAAGACTTACACTAGCCATTTAGACTACAAAGGTCAAAAAGCTGTGCAGTATACCTACCAGATCCATCTGCACTGGGGTCCACTTTTGCTTGTGGTATGAAGAAAAATCTTTTGAAGGAAAATTGAACTTCTGATACTGGTGGTTCATCTTCTGTAACAGAGACGATTTCAAGATTTCCAGTAGTGGGATTTGACTCTTGTACCTGACTCAACAGGAGAAATAAAGAAAAAACAAAAAAAAAGAAAAGATAATCACTTTGCAAAATGCTGTCACAGAATCATAGAACAGTTTGGGCTAGAAGGTACCTTTAGAGGCCATCTAGTCTAAACCTAGTTCAACCCCCCTGTAGTGAGCAGGGACATCTTTAACTAGATCAGGTTTCTCAGAGCCTTGTCCAACCTCTTCTTCCATGTTTCCAGGAATGGCTTCTACCACCTTTCTGGGCAACCTATGCCAGTGTTTCACCACTCTCACTGTAAAAACTTTCTTCCTTATATCTTGTATGAATCTACCCTCTTTTAGTTTAAAATCATTACCCCTTGTCCTATTGCAAGACACCCTGCTAAAAAGTCTGTCCCCATCTTTCTTGCAAGCCTCCTTTAAGAACTGAAAGGCCATAATAAGGTCTCCTAGGAGCCTTGTCTACTCTGGCCTGAATAACCCCAACTCTCTCAGCCTGTCCTCATAGGAGATACGTTCCAGCTCCCTAATCTTTTTCGTGGTCCTCCTGTGGACTTGCTCCAACAAGTCCATGTCTTTCCCATGCTGAGGACTCCAGAGCTGGAGGCAGTACCTTGTTATGTACTTAATGTTCCTTAGATGTGCTCTTGCAATTAATTTAACAGCAAACTACAGAAGTTAATTTTTGTTCTAATTTGTCTAAACACTGTAGCTACTTTTAATAAACCACATTGTGGGTGTATGACATCTGCACAGCACCTGACAGGATCCTCATGCAGAGGCTTACTGAATTTTACTCCAGAAAACCTTTGATCACTATCTACACAGCGAAAAACAATCAAAATGGGCTACACTAGACTTGAGGGTGAATAGATTTGAAATGCTAATTTCTGACTCCAGTTCTGCAACCTGCCACTGGCAAAAGGAATCAGATTTTTGAACTCACAGTGAAGTGAAATAAGTCCAAGTTTGTTAAAGACAGGGGAGCTGGTAAGCTGTAAAAGCAGTGTGTTTTCAGAATCAGTCCCAGAAAATGCTTACCATAACACATTTTAGGCAATGAATACATCCTTTGTCTACGATACTGTATCTTTAAGTCACCTGGAATATCTTTCCACCTTTCAGCAAACAACTGCAATAAGGTTTCTACATTTTCATTTGAGAAAATGTCATATACATTTCAATGAACATAAATTAAATTTTATATAGAATCTGGTAGATATAAGGCAGAGAAAAGGACAGCTTTCTGTGCATGATTTTAAAATATTTTTTTTAAAAGCTTTCTAACCGGTGTGTGAGTTGTCCATTAGGAAACAAAACAGCATTGTGAAGTATATTACAAGAAAGCTAAACACTGATGTGTTGTTTATTTAGAGGCTATCACATGCTCCCAAAGCTTCACTCACCTCTTCCTGAGAAGTCATAGTTAAAAGCAAAACTGTTTTCTTTCTTCATTATCAAAAGAAACCAAAAGGAAATTTTGAGGTTGCTAAGCCAGTCTGCTCTGGAAAGGTTTTCAACGAGCCACCCACAGCTGTCTGTTCAGTCATCTGTTGCATGCAGCATTATGGCAGCAGCCTGTGTAATCCAACCTGGTGAGGGGTATCAGGTAGCCCTGGATGGCATGGCTACGGAAAGGGGAAGATAAAAATTCAGCACACTTTTTAATTAGCCTAAGAGCATCAGGTAATATTGTAGTATTTGCAAACCTTTCTTGAACCCCTCACCACAAACTGCACATGATTGTGCTCGCTCATCTTTTATCAAAACTCATGCAGCTGAGGAGTCTGCCAATAACTGTGAGCAGTAAAAAGCAGAATCCCCAGTTGCTTCATCTCTTCTGCACACAAGGCCCATAGGTTCACCTGCTCTTCCTTCACTTGGCTTAGCCTTTGATTGCGTGCTTGCAGCAAAGAGTACACTTAAAGAGGTTTCTTGAAAAAGTTTCATGCTTTAGTTATACATAACTTTTATAATTAAATTGTGCACAATATTTTGGAACTACTTTGCAAGCAATATCTCATGTTTCTGAAGTATCAACTCATTTGTACTCTGGGATTTAGAAAATGAAAATGTATGTCCAGCTTCAAAAAATGCTCAGGAGTGGTAATAATTTGAATTTTTTTCTTACTAAGAAGAGAGCTTGATGACAGAGACAGGGGTGGAGGGAAGAAGGAGGAGGAGAGATGAAGCAAAAAGCCACAGCATTGTAATTGAAGCCACGGTTCTGAGAGACCAGGGAAGAAAGGAAGGTTTTCCATGACAAAACCCATGTCCCTGGAACATGGCTGCAATGAGGGAAGCTGTTCAGTCCCTTTGCTGTGCACAATGGAAACTGGCACTTCCAAAGGAAAGGGTGCCACATCACAGTCCTGTTAACTGTTCACATCTAGGCCAGGACATGAAGAGTTATTCATCGTTTCTTATGCAACTCTTTCGGCAGCATTCCCTGGAAAATGGAAACACAGGGGGACATAAGAAAGGAAAAAAAAAAAGCAAGTGTCAAGAATATATAAAGCAAGCTGCAGTTCTTGAGCTGCTCATAGTGCTCTGATGCTTTCCCCGCCAGGCGACAAATGGTTGGAGAAGCAGGCCAAACTAGCCAGGTGCCCCAAGGAGAACTTCAGCCAAAAGGGAGAAAGTGAGCACTCATTTCAGGAGACCAGCAACTCAGGTGATCCCTTCAGTCCATGGGATGAGATGTCCTGTCTTTCCCAGGAAACAGTGGTACCTTCAGTGAGGACAGCCCAGGCCAGAGAAAATTGTCTCCCAACCACTTCACCTGCTCTGGCCATGATGGAAACCCTGGGAACCAGCTAGCACAGCTCTGCAGATCTGGGACTGCTGCCACCAGAAAGGACAGGCCCTGCTGCCACCCTGGACTTCTCCAAGCACAGCCTCAAGGCACAACATCTAGATAGGACATCAGGTTTGACCTTGTACAGTTGGCTGGCTCATCTTTGGCTGAGAAAACCAAAGCAGGAGCCATATATGATAGAGACTGAAGGACGTGAAAAATGGAGCCCAAACGGAAAGAACTTGGCCTACAAACTAACTTCTTACATGCTGCAGGACATCCTTGCTTGCCTCCCTCATGCTGCAGTAGCAGCTCAGGTGGATTTCTTAGCTTTCAGAAGACCTTTTAAAATAACAGGCTAGAAGAATCCATCTCAGACCTTTCAGTAAGTCCACTCTTACTGTGGTGTTTATCTTTGGACTACTAGTCTTGTTCTGCTGAGGTGAATAGGAAAGCCTGCAGATAGGTTTTGCTTTTTTAGCCACCCTAAAAAAAAGACCTCCAAGATACAGATGCTACGAAAACAGGATGTCAGCTTTTGTCAGAAAAGATCACAAGAGGTTTGAGGGTTTTTTTATTCTGCCTCTTTCTCTCTCTCATTTTCTTACCCCCTTCCCCCTCACACACCTCCTCCTTGCACCTCCCAATTTCTGTCAGCACTTAGCAGGGTCAGGGGAAGACAGCAGGAGATGGCAGTGGCTGAGACACAGCTGTACGCAAAGGTGTCCAACAAGCACAAGAGGAAAAGCAGCTCTGCACTCCTCGAGTCTCTCCTCACCAAAGGATTCCCTGCTCATATTGCGTGAGTAATGTGTTCAGCTGCCTTTGCTCAGTAAGAGGTATTTAAGGGGTATTTCTCGTAAGATCGTAACAGCAGGCAGCTTGCTTTTTTGACCAAGACAGCATACTGCTTCCTGAGGTTGATGTCTCTACACAGGGATCAGATCTGTCTTGCTTTGAATTTCTTTTAGAGCAGTGTGTATTGCATTGCAAAACCAACCTACTCAGTATCCATTTTAATAAATACTATGTATTTATGAAGGCACTCACCCTTCCACATCTTCAGGTTGTGGGGGTTCACAATGAGTTAAGAAGTTACTGACCATAATTTGCTCTTGGGATATATCCTCTTTCATTTTTTCTGCTAATCACTGTTATTATAAGAGAGTTAAATGTGGATGTAACTACAAAGTTTTTTTCAGGCCTGGCAAAGATCTGCTGGATTTTGTCACTGAAAACTGTTTAAAAGAGTGAGCTTTCCTTAACAAGATGCTACTTAAGTTTTCTTCCTGTCTTGAGTCAGGATTTTGTTCCAAAAGTATGGAACCTAGAAAATATAACAGCGAAGAATGAGGCACTATTCTTGGCAATCCCAATGGATGAGAGATTAACTAGTGGCAGCTAACCAAGTTAATAAAAAAGAAACATGGCAGTCACTTCTCCCCAAGACATCGTTTTGTTGAACAGGGAAGTTTTTGGGGAGGATTTTCCAGCTTCTTAAGTGCAAGTATTGACACTTCGCTTCAAACTCTTCAAAAAATAAATATTTTTATTTAAACATCAAAGAAACCCTCATAAAAATATTCTAGAAGGCAGAGCAATATCTCTCCCTTTTGACTGAAAATTAAGCAAATTTAAAAAGCTCCATGCATTAGTGCTATGTTGCTTTTTAAGGAATAGCTGTGTTCAGTGGATGAGCTTTAGACACAACGGGAACAGGTTACAAGGAAACCGTGAGTCCCTTGTTCCCAGTTACGCAAAGTGGAATTTTAACTGTGTGCCGAAAACCTGGCTCATTATTTCTCCAGTAATACTATAAGTTTGGTCACCCAAAAGTAATGGGTAGTTTTTAAATTTTTTGTCCTGTAGGTGATCTTCAAATCCACTTTGAAACACCGTCCACTGTTAACTTAGATGGTTTTGTGCTTCCAAGGTCAAAATCGAGAAGCAGCGGCAGAAATACTACGCAAATAGACATAAAATGACAAAATATCCAAAAGCATTTTATTTGTTAACTCATTTGCTGTTATTTACTTTAAAACCTTCAAAACTTCGATTCCTTTTTTATAAAACCTTTTAGCTGTCTCTGTAGTTCCTGTATTGAACTGTAAACGAAAGTACTGAAAAGTTGTTCTTTTGAGATGTCCTGGCCTAAGAAAAATGGAACTACATGGAAATAATACAAAACCTTTCATAGCATAGAAACAGCATGCCAAAGATACATTTCCTTAAAAATAAAAACAAAATATTTGAGGATCAAGCCTAGCATCAGATCAACAAAATGGGCCTCCTCTAGTACTTACATGGAACTGAACTGTGTCAGCAGTTTCTGCTTCAGGGAAGAGCCAGTTTGTTCTCACTCAAAGACACTATTTTTAATACAGATTTTCAATGGTTTATGCCTACTCTCTAAGAAAAACTGGTATATAGAGGTTTTATTCTATGCATTGTCTTTCGATCTCCACTGCTCATCTTGAAAGCATAGGATGTCTGGTCACCGTATAATGCTCTCCTGATGCTCAGGGCTCTACAAATCCTGCTGGAAAGCATCCTACAGCCAATGTATATAAAATCCTACAATCATTTAGGTTGGAAAAGACCTCTAGGATCATCTAGTCAGACCTTTGTTAAATGTCTTCCTAACCCCTAGACCATGTCTCAAAGTACCACATCTATCCATTTTTTTAACACCTCCAGAGATGGTGACTCCACCACCTCCCTGGGCAGACTGTTCTAATGGCTGAACACTCTTTCAGTAAAGAACTTCTTCCTGATATCCAATCTAAACCTCCCCTGGTGTAACTTGAGGCCATTACCTCTTGTCCTTTCATTAGTTACCCAGGAGAAGAGACCAGCACCAGCCTCACTAAAGCCTCCTTTTAGGTAGTTGTAGAGAGCAATCAGGTCTCCCCTCAACCTCCTCTTCTCCAAACTATACAACCCCGGTTCCCTCGGGTGCTCCTCATAAGTCGTGTTTTCCAGACCCCTCACCAGCTTTGTTGCTCTTTTCTGCACCTGCTCCAGCACCTCCACGTTCTTCTTGTACTGTGGTGCCCAAAACTGGGCGCAGTACTCAAGGTGTGGTCTCAAGGTCCAGAGAGGACCACAAAGGAGAAGCAAGATAGTACTGAGCAACATGAGAGTCCATGGTCTCAGGTCTTGCTTGTCTCATTACATTTACGATTTTGCAGGCCATATAGTAAAGAAAAGTTGAAGTCAAGTTCCATTAGGTTTCAGGACTGTTCACACAGAGCTTCTTTCCAAGTGGGAGGAGCAGCATGGCATGAAGCAGTAAAACACTAACTGTGGTGTTTAACAAGTGTTTGACAAAGTCTGGCATCCTCGGTTGAGCAGAGGCAGGCACTGACATTTCAACAGGATATGGTAGGAAGGGTTGCGAGGGGAGAATAACAAAAACACAAGTTGTTCATTTTTGACATGATGGAGAAGGGGGAACCAACAGAGACGCAGAAAGAAAATGTGTAGTATTCAGTCATGCAGGACATAGGCTACTTTTATACCAACTAGCTCCTGGTTTTGCACTGATTTTGCCATGGTAGTAGATTTACAGAGAAGAAAGGCAGAAGGTAAAGCTTGAGTAGAAAGACTCAGATTAGCCGTCATCCATGTTGAGTCTCCACTAAAGAGCCATGCATGGTTGTACATGCACATAATTACATTTAAATGTTTTTAACAAGCCTATGTGTAGTTTTGCCACTAGAGAGAAGACAAAAGACTAGGAGGAAGCACCAAGGATGAACTTGAGTCCTGCTGCTTAATGCACTCACTGCACAGCTGGTGCATGCTCAGATGTCACAGGGATAGATGGAGGACAAAAACGCGGGGAGACTAATTGAATCAATGTCCCAGTGGCCAGAAAAGATGGCCTCCAGAAAGAAAGAGATGAGCAGATGCCAAGTAATTTAGCAGATTTTCCTCCATGTCCACTGTCTCTACTTCTCCTTTATGTCTCTTTGAGAAGTTTGTAGGTCAGTTACAGGACTGAAAATTGGGTTCATGTGAAACACATAGTTGGCATTTTGAAAGCTCTAGTGAGAAAAAGAAATGTGAATCAAATCCGATCCCAGAGAATTACATTTGCATTAGCAGAGAGAAACGTGAGATAGTGTCCCTCATCTTAGACTGAGCTTGTGGCTTAGATCTGACTCTCAACTGGCCTATGGGAGATTGTCAATCCAGATTTTCAAACCCGAATATAAGTATGTTTTTTCTTTGTTTATATGTATGGCC
>JAVSBS010023945.1:4795-24729 GCA_033124195.1 Coracias cyanogaster | reverse complement strand
ATTTGTTTTTTTTCTTTGTTTATATGTATGGCCTTGGGTCTGACATCTTGAACCAGAATATTATCCTATGAGCTGAGCAAACCTTGCTCTTACAGTGTGTGGATGGATGGTTTACCCAGCCCGAATGAAATCCATAAAGTCGGTAGGGGTGCTAAGGAAACACCTCCAGAACACAAAATAGGATATCCTGTGGGGAGGACAGGTTACCATTCTTCAGGGAATTAAAGACATGCAATGAAAAAAATGCTCTGGAGGGCTTCAAGAACATGAATATTTTCCAGGAGTAACCTACTTGTTAAAGGTCCTGTCTGTGCTGGACAATAGACTTGGTGACCACAGTATGTCCATTATTTACTTTCTAGGAGTTTTCTTTTTGTTATTCTGATGCATCCATTTTTGTTGTTGTTTGTTTTTTTGTTTTGTTTTCCTAGGCAAAAAGCCTTAGCTGCTACTGGGCAAAAGACAATAGAAGATGCTGCAAAATGGTAAGTACCTGTGATTTCTAAGGAGTGCTTTTGCACTAAACCTGGCTAAAAATCCTTGCCCATGCGCTGATTCTGTCACTGGATTTGAAGGTAGCTGCCATAAAAACCCCTGTATGTGATGTTTGGGGGTTTTTTTTGTTTTAGTTCACTCAAAAAAAGAAATAATTGTATTTGTACTTATTCTGGGGAGCGAGGTTATTTGTAGAAGGTCCAGTGTAAATCAAAACAGCCTGGGGTGAAAGGGCAGTCTTGGGCAGAAGCAGCTACATTTACCACAGTGATGGTAGTCAGTTCATGGGATCAACTGCTCTGGGCAGACACCTCTCAGTTTTAAGCCTTGTGATTATTTAAGGCTGTGGCCACTGAGATCTCCTCACTACCTGTGCAAGGGGTTCCTGGGCTTCAAGCCAGGATTGTGGCCATGCACTGGGACATGTCTGGGAAGGCACTGTGAGGCACTCATGAGGTAAATGTCCTCCCTGCCTCAGCACAGTGCGCCTATGGACAATGTGCACGAGGCCCAAGGAGGGAACCTGGACTCCCCATCCCAAAGGAAAGGAGGAAGAGAACAGGGAAAGTACCTGTATACCTGTAATTGCAGTTACAGATGTGTGCAGTAACACTGTTAAATGACAATGACTGAAGGCTGACAGCCCATCTGTTTCCCTTGATTAGGGCTCATAAAATAAGGTAAAAGGCTCATGGTCAGAGAGAGACATTTTTAGAGTCAAAATTACTTGTTAGTCTTGATCCCTACAAAGTTTTTTCTTCTCTACCAAGACTCTCTCAGAGTACTGATATGTTCTTCATATGCTTGTAATTGATTGTTTTGCTTTAATCCACCTTCAAATTAAATCCAGTTTTTCCTTGCATTTACTTCAGGGTTTTGTTGTATCTTTTTTTTTTTTGGGCCCAGTTTGTTTTATTTTTTTTCTTTTTGTGAAAAGCTAGAGGAGACATTTGGCATGTTCTTCCCAAATAATTTTTTGTCAGGCATGCCGCCACACTTTCCAGCAATCGCTCCCCATCCAACAGCTGCAAAGCCACACATACAGCATGTGAAAAACCAAGTGAAGGATGTCATCACATGGGATCCAAGTTTCTGATCTTTGCTTGTGCATTTTCCGATTTGTCTTATTTACTCTTATTAGGGCTGAATAAAAAGGCTAGCTCTTTTTGAGTATTTTTTAAAATCTTTGGTTAGTTTTCGTTTTGTCTTTTTCAATATTTTCTACCTGTTGCTTCTTTTTCATCTTCCTTCTATTTCCAATCATTTAAAAAGGGTGAAAAAAAAACAAAAAAAAAACCTAAAAAAAAATCTTTTTTATTGTCTTTCATTTTCCAACATTGAAAGAAATGAAGGCACATAATAAAATGTAAAGTACACAGAAAATAAGCAGAAAAAAACCATTCTCCATTAGTTAGTACTTCAGAAAAAAAGTTTGTAAGGAGCTTTTATTTCATTTTTTTATTTTTAAGAAAATAACAACCTTGTATTTCCTTTTCTACAAGCACAGGAAACAAGAGTAAGCTCTGCACCCACTTACTCTCTGTGATCTGCTCTTGATTTCAGGTTGCACTCCCACTGCAATGATCCCTCTTTGGATGACCCAATCCCTCAGGAGTATGCTCTTTACTTGTGTCCCACTGGCCACTTGCATAACCACCTGCAAGAGTTTTGGAAGGAGAGCAAGCGCCAGTGCGGAAAAAACAGAGCCCATGAGATTTTTCCTCACGTCACTCTCTGCGATTTCTTTACGGTGAGGCATAAAAGACGTGCAAGGGTCAAATATCAACTACTGGTGAAGCTGGGCCACCTGCCTTTGTCTTGCAGCAGAATTTCTCCTTGATGATCTAACTGGCATGACTCAGGTCCAGGCATGCTTGCTTAATATCTGAGTGTTCAGCTCCCATATAGGCATTGTGTGTTTGCTTCCCACCATCCACTTTAGCTACCCAGCTTAGGCTCCAGCATACCTAAAAACTGAAGTGGGAGGGGAAGGGGGCAGTGGATCCTTTGGGGTAGCTGAGTGACACATGTCTAGCATCCATCTAGAGCAACCCTGTGCCGTTCAGGCTGCACACAGACTGCCAGCAGGAAGTACTGCTCTCCACACACAGCTATCAGCAGGCTTCAGAGACCATGCCCATTGCTGCATTGATCTAGGATATTAAAGCTTCCTGCCCAGGGCAGCAGTGGCTGCCTTCAGCCAGCTGTGTAGCGGTGACTGCATTATCATAGGATGTAGATAGCTTATGGTATTATGCCTATGGGAACCCCAGGGAAACCCCTGTCTCCCCCAGAAAGCCCCAGCCAGAAGGTGATTACTATAGTGGCATGTACCCTGCCTGCTGAAGCTTGGATGTTGTGAAAAAGAGAGAGGCAGAATACACATGGATGGAAGGAGCAAGCGGAGCTGGACTCGAGCCTGACAGTGCAATAGAGTTGCTTTGTCAATAATTTAACACAAAACTTAGGCTTCTGAGCTGGACTCCTGGTGGGCTATTTTCTGGTTATGGAGATGCTACTGTCCTCCTAGCTGGTCTTCTGAATGAAAGGTAACCCCCTAGAGAACTTCCCAGCAGAGCTGTTTCTCCTGCACAAGTGAATGTGCCAGTATCAGCAAAGACTAGCAAAGGTCTGGAAAAACTCTGTAGTCAACTGGTATCCAGTTTTCGTATGCTGATGGTGCTGCACATGAACTTCAGCTGCAGCTGAGATGCACAGAAACAGAAATGAGATAGAGCGGCTGGACAAAATTATGATGTTAATCAATCATATTTTCATGCTAAACCATGCTGCTAAGTATAGAAAGTGAAGAGTATTTTGTTGCAAAATATTGAATAGCAGGGTACCCTGTGGCCATTAATCACAATTACACACAACAAAAAGCATCAATTAATAATGAATGCCACGCTGTTGAAAGGTGTCAAGTTTAAAGGCCTGCCCCTGTAAGAGATCACTGAATTGCAACCCTCACCTCATGCACCTCAGGCCTGTTTCAGGTAGCATATTTCTAGGGATAAATGCATCCTCTGGTACTATTCTTTGCTCCTCAACTGTCAGCAAGATCTTACCCGGGTGCCTCACAGGCAGAAAGTGAGACTCACTGACCTGGGTCCCAGCTGCTTCTCCTGACCCAGCCCTCTCCTGTTTCCTGACTCCCCATGCCTCTTGCAGCTCCCAGACTTGTTGGCCCCTTAGGAGCCTGCTGCATGGCGCTGGCCCTGCTGCAGGATCCCATCACAGCCCTGTCCCCTGGTGCCATCACACCACCTATTCCACTCACAGCCCCATCTGCCCGGTGCCCCCTTGGTGCATTCCTCCTCCCTGTGCCCTGAGGTATACTCAGGAGAGAAAGATGGCCTAAGCAGGAGGAGCAACTTTCTTCTCTTCTGCTCTTCCCCTTCAGCAGCTTGACCTGGTGTAAAGGTTAAATGGAGCAAATAGCTCTGCAGTGGAGAATAAAGCAGCACAGAAATGGAGCATTATTAATGTTCTTGTCTTTAGCTGGGTGGCACAAATTCCATCTTTGTCTCTCCACTTCTTAAACTGCTTAATTGCCACTTTTTCTGTGGAAGCATGGCTCCATATGGCCTTTTAATTTGCTGTGATTAGAGCATTAAGGATCATAATGACAAGGATACCTTATGAATTTTGCTAGGTATGTTGCTCAGCATTTGAGATCTTGAAGTTTTAGGAAGACCTACAGTTAAGTTAAGGACTGTAGGATAACAACACAAATTCTTATTGAGGATTGAAGAGGCCAACCATGATCCCTGCCTCATTTCAGACAGTTACTGCACAGCTATCAGACAGCAAAATCTTTTGGCACTTTCCTACCCAGGCAAGATACACCTCCTGGCAGAAGGCTCCACCTCCTATGATAGTACCAGGTTACTACGCTGATCAAACTGCCCAAAATTACTTATTTTAATACCACGAATTTCAGGCAAGTTTGTAGGTGTTTTGCCTTTCTCAGGAAGTCTAATGCCTGCACAGTTTGCTGGTACTACTGCATAAAACAGGCTATGATAGTGGCTGTTAAGCCGGTGGGTAAAGCCAGCTCCACCTCTGTTTTCTTTCAGTGTGAAGACCAGAAAGTCGAAATATTGTATGACACCTTAAAGCGAGTTGGTGACAGCTTTTTACAACACTTTCCAGCATCTATTTGCCTATCACTGCATTCATCTACTAGCTACCTTGGCTTCTTCATTGGTGACAGCCACGCAAATATCCTTAAAGAGTTTGCTCAGGCGTTCTCATCAGAGGCTTCAGCCCTGGCAGGTAGGACCAACATCAGACAGAAAATGGGTGGGTCGTAGCACAAATGCTTAGGCATGGTACAGAAAACATCTGCTGTGCCTCCAGGAGAGCTTAGATTGTGTTTTACTGCCAGCAAGTACCCATTCCTTTTATAGATTTGAAAATAATGTGGCTAGGGCATCATGGTTTAGACTTTGAAGACATAGTGCTTTTATCTAGAAGCTGAAAAGGTTGGCTGTGTAACTTGATAGGCCATCGATCAGGACATCCAAGCTGGGCAGTGATATAATGCTCCCTGTTCCCAGATCTCCATTCCCATGGTGCTATGGCCCAGCCTGATGGCCTGACTGCATCCCTGAGAAATAGATCCTAATGCCCACTCCAGTGACATCCGAGGGAAACTGCATCACTAGTGGGGACTGAAAGGACAGAGCCCCAGCATAGCTTCACCTGGGAGAAATGTGTTCAGCATGTTCTTAGACTGGGAAAGGGATTCAAGCTCTGTTCATTTTTTAATCCCAGCTGAAGCCAGGGAGAAAATCCAGTCCAGATCTGTGAATTATTTTGGCATGAATAAAACCATGACATTCAGCAAAACCGTGATCTACTCTATTACTAATTACTATGATATTTCCTGTGTCATGCAAAGCATGTGGGATAAAACAATAAGAGAAGCTTTAAATTACCTTTGTTTCTATGTTGTGACATAGTCGTTTCATTCCTAGACTGCCATGTGAAACCCTGCCTAAAGCAGCTCCACCTTACCTTGGCGCACAAGTTTTATCCTCACCATCAGAAGACTTTGGAACAATTGGCCAAATGCATTAACCCAGGGGAGAGCTGCCAGTGGGTAGCTGCTCTCTACTCACGGGACATGCGTTTTGTGCATTACCAGGTACTGTCATCAGACATAAAATTTCCCGAGCCTGTGGCCAGACTCTTTGTTACAGTTATCTTGCCTTTTTTTTTTTAATTGAGAAAATCAGTGCGTACATAGTACAGTGCTTCAAAAAGCTTCTTTGCTCCGAAGAGCTGTGCTCATGAATCAGTAGAAGACACCTCTGTGGTAGCCTGCTTGACCTGCATGTCAGCAAGCTCCAAACCCCAGAAGAAAAAAAACTAATATTACCATGACATGAGAAAATAAAACAGACATGAAATTATGATCTTTGAATATTTTCTGGGATTTGCCAGATCACAACTTTGCAGTAAAATTCCATTCAGCAAATTGTTTTCTTGATTGTTACAGCCATGATGAAAACTGAACAGATTAAATACCAGCGAGCAGGACACAGTTCTCACTGATGATTTTCTGCTAAACAGACTCTTAGTTAAAACCAGTCAACATTTTTCCAGTTCTCATTTCCCAATTTAAATTATGGTATGATCAACATTTGTTTAGTCAGATTGGTATATCACTTTGTCACAAATCTTAGACTGGATTTTGGTCACATTTAGGAAAGCTGCAAGTAATCACAAAAATAGCTGATAATGCTTTTGCTGTGTTTTCTTTCAAATAAGTCTGTACTAGTTACAGGAAAAAAGTATTTTTATGAAAACCGAGTGCCTATTTTTACACATACTTCAAATGCAGTAGTGTCTCCCTTTTTCTCTGCAGAAGTGCCATTAAAGAGCACGTTGCAGAGTGGAAGATTGTACTGGTCACTGCGTCCAGCAGATAGCTGAGCAAGCATCCCCTGAGCTGCTGCAGCTGGTGCAGCAGCAGGCTCCAGGCAGCAGCCTGACCCTGCTGCATGTTCCCCCTAGACACTGAGGGCCCTCTTCCAGTACAAACCCCAGAACATCGATGAACTCATGATCAACGCCGGGGACTTCATCTACGTTGACCCAACACAGCAGTCTGATGTGAGTGAAGGCTGGGTGATCGGGATCTCGCATCGAACAGGCTGCAGGGGTTTTCTTCCCGAAAACTACACCGAGAGGGCCAATGAGTCAGACACATGGGTTAAGCACAGGTAAGTTGGGGTTTCATGGGTGTTGTTTTATGTCAGCTGCTTTTCCTGCTGGAGAGCCATGGCAGCGTGCCTCCTCATCATGAGCTGTGAGCTGCCAGGCAGGAGCTGGATGTGGGCAGAGGAGAGAGATGTCCTGGGGATCTGGGTGGGATGCTGAGACTTCTGAAAGAAAAGAGATAGGTTACACATGCACAGACACCCAGAGTTCATTAGTTCAGCTGCTCAAGGGGTGACCCCTGTTTGACTCCACTCTTAAACAACCTGAACATCCTAATAAATTTTGAAAGACCATGATCTGCCAGGCAGGCTGAGCTTTCAGCCTGGCTCATTGCTTTCTTCTTTCTTATTTTTTCATTTCAAGACCTTGCAAAGCTAGCTTGAAATGAAACCACACAAAGGTTACTCCACCACTTTGAGCCCACCCTTGTCTTGTTGACTTATCCTGTATCAGCAGGCATCTGTATGGCTTCCTGCATTTTACTCTGCAGCTGACAGCGTGGCTGATGCTGCTTGCAGATTAGAGTTGATTTTTCTAAGGGAGGTGTAGGTGCACTTCTTGCTGAGTCCTCAGAGACAGAGAGGAGGCAATCAGGTAGTATTTCCTGCTTGAAGGTCGCACTTGAGCAGGGTTGAATATATCCCACCCAATATATCTCATCAGTTCATAATATTTTAACCTAATTTTTACTGGGCATATTATAAATCTAGAGCAAAGCAACGAAGTGGATTGCAAGCATGCAAAAAATATAGTGGAACACAAATCCTGACTTATATGTGCCTGTAGACAAAATCATGACTTAAAAATCCCTTCTATTTGTGTGTGCAACCACATGTTTGTGTGTGTGTTTTGCTTCTGCTTTTGCTACAGGGAATATGCTTTTGTAACATCTTCAAAATTATTCACCCAAACTCAAAGTGAACCTCATGAAAAGCTGAATGGAGAAGTCCATAATCCTAGGGTGTCCAGAAGCGTAACCAATTCTCTCCAGGTAGTTGTTTTTTTCTGTTTCTTATTTTTGCCATGTGCTTGTGCAGATATACTATTAATTAAAAGCATTTAGTAAATTTAATACTATCTTCCTTTTTCTCCCTCATGTTTTCATGTTATGTTGTAATGCACATACATATACATACACACACTTCTACACTTATACTGTATGGTATAATATCTAATAAATATTCTGTAATATATATGATGCACATTACTCTTGCCATTTTTCATAAAATTGTTTTTGTTCCTATCATAATAGCACAGCATATGGTTTCTCTGTGAACAACCTTACTGGGAAAGCCGTGTAGAGGCAGGGTGACAAGTCTGACAACTGGTTTCAGGCAGGCAGAACTTTCCGTGACTTTCATATGGGTTCCTAGCACAGTAACTAGAGCAGAATTAGGCACTTTGTTCATTGTTACTTTTATGTCCAGATTCTATGGAAGTCACCTTGGTAGTTTATGTGGTCCAGGATCTCAGCACATTTAAGTGTTTCATCTTCTTCTGTATTTTTAGATACATAGCTAATGCAAATAGCTGCATAGAACTGTGCGAGAAAAGAGATAGCTGGAAAGGTTAGAAGCACTGATGGAATTACATTTTTATCCCAGTTTCAAAATCAACAAGTACCAATTTTTCCCAGGTTTTCCATTGATCTTCTGGTAGTAAGAGAAAAACAAATAAGGACTCTCTTTTACACCTGCACTGCCTTAGTTGCTCTGACTGTCACAGATGCCACGGTCCTTTTGACACACTGACATGCTGCAGAAACCCCTTTGGGCTTGCTGGGCCCATGGCCTCTCTTCTTGCTGTGCTGGGGGATAACCCCAGATTCATTTCTGTTAACATCAGAAAAATATGAGGGCTCCTTGAGAGAACTTCCATCCTGGGGCCTCCCAGGGTGCTGTGCATATGATGGTAGGACAGAAAACTCTTCATGAGTCAGACATCCTTCCACTGACTCTTGATTGTTCTTCATCTCTCTTATCTAGCTCAGATCTGTGGCAGAGCCACCACTTGGCCTAAGGAACATGTTTTGCAGATGTGCACAGTCTCCAGTCTAGAGTTTCCCCAGCCTCTGGGTTTCTCCCAAGCAGAAGAGCGAGACCACAAAATTTTATCTTTAAACTCTGATCTTGTGGTGGTTGATTAATGTTTTGCAGCAGAAATGCAATACTATTTAGCAGAATACATCAATATAAATCTCATACTACTTCTTAAAAATTCCCATCTCTGCTACTGAAGATACACATCGCTAACCTCAGTGCTGCAGCAGTAACACTGATGGGTTAAAGTTGAAAAAGTTTGAAAGCCTTCAACCTGTTTCTCTTTATCTTCTCATCAGTATTTAATGTGCACTGCAGCCCAGACTACTTAGAACTGATTTGTTATTCCATGCAGTCTGAGTAAAAAAGTAGCCTCAGAGGAGATCTGTTCACTACTGACATGGCCACACAAGTATGAAAATGTGAAAGTAGTGTTTTCAGTAAGAAAAGAAGGACAAGCTTGGTGTGAGGCATGGTGTAGAAAAGAGCATTACCACTTAAATCTTAGCTAGTTTCCCTGTTTACTTTATATCAACCATATGATATCTAATGAAATTATAATTCCCTCCCACACTGGAATGAAAAGGTCTGTTATCAGCACTACCTTTCACTAGTGTAAACATAGAGGTAAAACCTAATCTGTAGCTCATGAAGGTCAGGGATCTCTTTCATCTGCCTTCAGTGGAGAGCCAGTCAGGCTTTCTATTGTCCTAAAGGTAGGCATCTATTAATAGTAGCTCCTTTCTCTCCTCCTCTGTGATTGTTATAAACCTCCCAGGACAGGTCTGCTATTCCTTCCTCCATCAGGCAGCATTTAGGAATCCAAACTTTTCATGCAGGTTATATATAATATCATAATGAAAAACTGGTTTTACACAGCTGTCTCAGAATGCCACCCTGCGAAGAGGCATGCTGGTGATGCGCCACGGGGAAAGAGTTGATCAGGTCTTTGGCAAATCTTGGCTTCAACAGTGCTTGACTGCAGATGGTGAGTAAGATAATGGGAGGATTTTAGCAAACCAGAACCAAAATCAATTAAGCCCTGTAATGGGTACAAGAGATTCAGTCTCCCAAGTGTAAATGTAAACACTGGCACAAAAAATAGTGAGTAATATTGCAAGTCAGAACAGCACTGCTTTGGTCTGCATGTAACCTATTCATAACGTCCTAAAGTCCTTCACCTATGATTCTATGTTTATGTTGGATAAACTCTGCAGAGCAAGCAAAGCTTTTGTTATACTGACAGATGTGTGTCTCGCTGGTGGATGTACAAATCAAAATCTCTACTACATCTCTAATGACAACCAGGGGTCATCAGACCCCTCCACCTTTCCACACGTGAGTCAGAATCATGGTCTGTTGATCAGTGTCATAGTATGTCACTAGTCAAACCTGGGGAAGAAGAGGAAGAACAAACCACAGTGGAAATGAGATGTCAGCACTGACCTAAATTAAAACCTGAAATTCTTGTCCCTCTCTCTAAAAAAAAGTATGTTTTGAGGTGAATAACACTAACTCAGAACAGGAAAATATGTGTCAGGAGGAAGGAGGGGAACAAGAAGGTGGGAGTTCAGATGGGAGAGCTTTATGCTGGAAGTCTCCTTTGTTATGCTGGAGATCTCGTATATTAAGTGTGTGGAATTCACATTAGATAATGAGGGTGGTACCTTCTGGCTGCATAATCCATTCACTGGCTTCATTTTTCCTCAGTGGAAATATTTTTTGTTATTTTGGCAACGGTAACAATATCGATATGGAGTGGAGTTTTGTTTCATTTGAGCCCCACAAAGCATAATTCTCACAATTTCCTGTCCTCTTTCTCCTCCTCCCCCATATGCTCCTTCCGAGCTTGCAGAAGAGGTGCTATTTTCTTAGGACAGGTGATTTCCCAGGCCAGTTTTATGACCTTAAAATGTGATCCTTTTAAGGTAATAGCAGTCATCAAGTTTCTTCATCAGTGGGACACTGACTATGTCTGTAGTATTAAAATAATCCTGTAGGCTGTGAGTTCAGGCATTGCCCCATGATACCCCAAACAGCTTAGTTATTAGCTGTCTCCTTGGTATGGTCTTGGCTGGTGGCAGCTCCTCCTTGCCCACATGGTTTCCAGGCAAGGTTTGGGGAGAACAGAGTCCATAGTCAGTGTTCAGTGGACAGACAGAGTAGGTGTTTGAAGTGGAGGGAAGAGAGGCTAACTCCTTGGGCAGATGCCCTGCTTCATCACTTGCCCTCATGGCCGAAGAACAGACTTTGACCTGTTTCATTTACCAGTTGAGATGTCACTCTGGGCTGAGATTTCAGAATCAGACATCCAATCATTCAGAAGAAACGTAGCCATTGTAATGAAATGCTAGCTGTGCATTCAGCTGCTGCCTCCCTTGTGCCATGTCAAAATGTCCTACCTCCTCGTTTCAGGAAAATACTACAGAGCAGATCTGAACTTCCCCTCCACCCTGCCAAAGAGGAAAGATGGTGTGAAGCAATTTGAATACGATCCTCCTTTATCTTGTTGTGGTATTTTCCAGTCAAGGCTTATAGGTAAGCTGGATAATATCCTACTGCAAATGTAAGGGTTTGGGAAGCAGGCTTTCATCATCTGCAAAAGCTCATACTTTTCAGTAGAAAAACTTCCTAACAGCACTTATTGTGGTAACACTTCTTTATGGGCAAGGTCTTGTTGAACAGTAGACAGTAGGGATGGTTGCTCATCTCTGAGACCCATTTTGCCAGTTTCTGGCAAAGAAAGTTAAAAAGAAAGAAGCTGCAACACTACCTGTGCCCTGCTGCTTGTCTGCAAGGGACTAATGTCTAATGCAGTTTTCACTAAATAGGCAGTGAGGAGTGAAAAGGCTGGTCAGAGGAACCAGCTTCATGGTCAGCAGAGTGTGGTCATGTCATCACTGGTACCTGCCGGCTGGGTGGTATGGGTTAGTCTGACTCAATTCACCAGATGAAGTTGGGTGTGCTCCCTGAGCAGTGTGCCTGACTGTGACAAGGCAAGTCTGGTGCAAATGCTTGCCTCTGGTGATTCAGATATACGGAGACAGCCAAATGCCAACTGTGGTTTGCAGATTTGGAGTGAATCTTTCCAACACTCACTTTAAACTTCCTATTGCTACTGGAATGAGCTTTCTAGTGAGCTCAGTCAGTCAACTGTGTGAAAAAAATTAATAGAAAGGGACTGTCAGTATACCTACTCCTCGTCTATGAAATTGAAAAGCCCCAAGCTGGATTTTTTGCAGAAAGTACTTTGCAGTAGTTTCTCATCTATCAGAATTTCTATAAGAGCAACTGACTTTGCTGTTCTCTTCCAGGGGAAGCTCTGCTGGACCAGGAGGTGACAGTCAGCTACGTGTACTCATCGCCTGCACTCCGCTGCATACAGACAGCTCAACATGTGCTGCAGGGTAAGGCAGTAAAATTGGCCAGATGCTTTTGCCGTGGTGAAAATGTCTTTGTCAAACTTCTGAGAAGTCTCTGAGAAGAGTAATTAGGAAGACATATGACTTTGTGGTTATTTGTTGTTCTTTTTAAGCAGGGAAGACAAGGTGGTTTAGTCTAGCTGGTAATAGAGGCAGTAATGAACCTGCTGTCGTATGTACGATCTCATTAACTCTAGTCCTCACTAGTTAAAGTGGAATCTAATGTTATATGAAAGAGAGGCATTTCACATCTGGTTGAATTAATCATTAGTAACCACTCATCAAATCACCACTGCCACCTCTTCCAGAAAATATTCTGAGCAAAAAAGCAGATGTTTTCAGTGCTCTGAAGGATATTTATGTGTATCAGGGAAGACAGCTTTCTCCTGAAAGCAGTTGCCTTTGCAAGGCAAACTATTTCAATTCCTTCATATTGCAGAACCTCTTTCCTTCTCCTTCTCCCCCCACTCGCCTTCTCTTCCTTTTTCCTCTCCTGTGACTTCTGACGGGTCTGTCAGAGATTCATAATTCATTACCATGTTTACATCAGAATTACGATGGGAGTGCATTTCTCCTGGGGACTAGTGCCACTCAGTAACCTCTCCTGAGAATAATCAACAAAATAACATGTCTTTTGACAAAGGAATTCTATTTCTAATACTATGGGACAATTTATTGCCCCACTGAGGAGCACAGAGCAAAATGCTATATAAAAATGGTAAAAACATTTCCTGTCTAAAGTCGTTCAGATTGCAACATGACTGAGGTATTTTCTTCTATTGTCTCCTGTACCTTTCAGGTCATTATAAGAGAGCTCCAGAAACAGTAATAAGACTTTGTAGTGCCTTAACATTAGTCAGACAAGAATTTTCTATTGGCTTAATTTAATCAGCAAAATCCTCTTTTGTTTGACAACAAGTAATTCTTTGTCATTAATGAAAACATTATAGCAAACAAGGTAGAATGTACTGCACAACTGTAGCACTTCAGCTGTATCTTTCCCCTCTTAATATATATTTCTTGTTCTTGCAGGGCTTAAATTAGATCAAAAAGTCAAAATCAGGGTGGAACCAGGACTGTTTGAATGGACCATGTGGGAAGCAAGCAAAGTAATTCCTAACTTCATGACTGTGACAGAACTGGCAGAGGCCTCTTACAAAATAGACACAAGTTACAGGTAATTGCACCATGTCTAGCTGTTAAAGCCATATTTTTTTCTTCCCTGAGGTACCTCTTAATCTTTTTATTTGTCATAAACCAATATGAGCATTGCAAAAAATGGGCAACTCTGATCAAGTCTGTACAATCTGTTCCCAAAATACAATATGCTGTCAGCTGTCTTGCATCACGTTAACTTTGTTTGTTGCTCTGATACAGAGACACAGGCACGCACTTGGGAATGTGCATGCACATAGCACACACAGAAACATCTGATATTTGCATGTGGGACCAGATCTGTTTTGTTGTCCTCTTCAGAGCTGCTGGCTCAGGCCTGTGGTCTGTCATGCACAAGCATAGCTGTATTATAGGCATCAGTGTCAGATATGAGGAGGTTTGTTTTTACCTTTGGCTCATGTGAAGCACATTTTAGAAATGTGGAGAATAACCTGTTGGGTAAATAACATTTTAGTTTTCAGCGGTGAAGAATGTGACTTTAGACAAGGTTAGTAAGCCCTTTGTTGAGTGTCTGCAGGGCAGCAGCCAGAGATCTGCCCTGTGGCAGCGGGTGAGCCCAGGCTAGGAGGTGGCAAGGAGCACAGCTCCATGCCTGAAACATTGCTCATTTGTGTCATTGAGGCAACAGCTACAAGAGGAAGGAAAAGCAAAGGCCCATCCCCATGGACCCAAGTGCAGAGCCATGCAGGGTCTGGGAAGAGGGAGGTGAGCCTGACATAAGACAGCTGTCCTTATGGTTTTAGGGGCAGGCAGCATAACAGCGTCTCACTATAACTGATGTTTGTTCCAAATTCAGTCAGGGAAGGGGCTAGTTTTGAGTTGCTCAAAGATTAATACTGTGCTTAGCAATGGCTTTTGGGGGCCCTCACATCTTGAGAGGTGATGTCTTTCCAAGTCCTTGCAAACCACAGCAGGGCAAGAAACGATAAGCCTCCTCATCTTGCTCACAAACCAGGCTGCTCTGTGTTCGCAGGGCACAGCCAGATCCAGGAAATTACCCAGCTAATAAAAGCAAGTGTCTCTGGGGTTTCCCACATACACGAGAAAGGGGGAATGGAAACTCCTCCCGTGTTAATGCATTTCTTACAGTCAAGCAAGTGTCTTCATTTGAAATCACATGAACAAATACAATTCTTCATTTTCTGGGATCATAGCGCTTTCTGGTATGTTTTACCACCAACAAACTGTTTTCCCTAGTTTTTTTGGTATAAAATCACTTGCCTCAAAATAACGTGTGAAAATGCAGAGCAGTGAGAAGTCCAGAGGGGAAGCTTTGAAGTAACGTTAACTGCAGGGTTCAGACTGCTCACAAGCCACTCAGATCCAGGTAAAAATAGGGTGGATGAGGTATAAATTTGCATATATGATAATAGTTTCATACTGTCACATGCAGGGTTCAAAATCCTCAGGTCCCAGGGGCTGGTTTTATCCTATTCACCCATGACAAATGACCGCCTTCAAATAGGTTAAGTCCCTGATCATTCCCTGTTAGCAGTGGACCTGACTCAAATTCTCCTGTTTCCAGTATCACCAAGAGATAATGTAAGTTGTGCTGAAACATTTGCTGCCCATGCATTGTGTGCTGAGAAGAAATCACCTTGAGGTTCAGTGTACCCAGTTGCAGACGTCTAAGTGCTCGATGCCTAGGCTGTGATGGTTAGCTAACAGACTTCTTGTTGTTGGAAAGAAGGGAAGTCGGAAGACAGTGATTTTCCATCTTGGACAGCCTATGTCAGACATTTAAGATAGCATGAATTGCCCTCTGAAGGGGCTTGCTTATCTCCATTGGCCTAGACAGACACTTGAGTTGTAGGCAGCTAAGGCTGGGTGAGATTAACTCTGCCTCTCTTTCCTCTCATGCTTTTGTAGAAGCAAAGGGTTGGTACGCACTCCCTGTTAGAATAAACTCTGACTTTGCGATTCCTGCTCTCAAAGACTACCAGTCATGGTGTCAGCCACTTACTTCCTTCCTTTTCATCCTTTGCATGGAGTACAGATCCTTCCTTTCCTCCTTTTTCAGACAATTACCACATCCTTTTTTGGCTTTTCCTCTGAGCTGAGTTCTTCCTATCCTCCCTTATAGGCTGTGCTTTCTGGACCCCTGTTCACTGCTCCTCTCCGGATTTTTGCTTGTTGATCCTTATCTCACTTGCCCTGTAGCACTCACAGCTGGACACAGCACTCTCACTGCAACCTTAGCCTGGGCTGAGCACTCCTGTTGCTATTTAGCCTGGAAACCACCTAAGCCGGAGCTGGGGGTGCTCAGTTCTGCTGCAGAACTGTTGGTTAATAACAGGGTTAATACTGATGGGACTGAGGTCACGACAGGACAGCACATAAAAAAAGACATTGCAGCTCTGCCAAAAGGCAGACTAGTTTTGAGTACTCCGGTCTAGACTTGTCTGACCTAGTCAGGATTAATATTAGCTATGATTAACAATCCAGTATGAGCCTTTCACATGGTTTTACCACCTATTTCCTACTTCTGCCGTTTGTGCTGACATAATGTACCGAAAACTCATCTGTGAAAGTACACTGTGATACTATACTTTACAACAATATAATAACCTAATATCACTCCTGCCTATTAACTGAATGAGGAGGCAATCAAATTGTGGTAAGGGGGGTAGTTGTAGAAAAAAATATGAACACTCTGTATGGTATCACAACACGTGGTTATTTGCCAGCTGTAGCTGTGAACACTTTCCATTCCAAGAGAAGACAGATTAAGAAGATGAGATAAAAAATAGAAAGTGAGTTTGGGGAGGTTTTATTCTGTTGCCAAGAAGCCCTGATTCAAGCATTAGCTGAATGGGTAGATATCAAAGACAGGAGCCTGTTGAGGGGCAGCAAATGACTGTGGTCTTGTTGGGTCCTGTTGCCTATTTTGCCTGTCCTGCAATTTTGGGAAGACTGTCAGGACCTCCCATCACTGGGAATTTGATATTCCCAACTGCTTACCCCTGTCACTTCCAGGCACCATATGTCAGGGTCCTGCAGGCTCTTCCTCACTGCAATCCAGAGGGGCAGCCCCCAGCCCTTCTCCCAGGGCTGGACAGAGCTGATGTCCTGGAAGCTTCCATGGAGCCTTGGGATGTGTCTGAGCAGGGTGCATGGCATCCATCAACCCAAGCCCTACTAGTCCTGTGGAGCTGCCCTAATTCGCTGCAGTCTGAAGGTCTGGCACTTACTTTTTTTGGAAAAATATTTACTCAGTGCCTGAAGAGCCTCAGTATATAAAAGAAGGAAGAATGCCTGGTCTCAGTAGAAGAAATGCTCAGGTATTTAGGAGTGGTGCATTGTGATTCATGTCCCTGGAAACAATATGCCTTGAGGCATGTGCCTCATTTGTTGTAGATTTTTATTTGCTTTGTTTATTAAGGAAACTAACACTGAGGAATCAAATCTTGAAAGCCCATATCATCAGTGTCCCACCTTGGTTTGAACTGTGTCAGGTTTGCTAGCACTGGGCAGCTATGCAAGTCTGCAGTCCATAGCTGGGCAGTGGTCCTTGCCGACAGAATTGCTTAAAGCTTAAGCTTTTCTTAGGCATGAATCTTACTTTAAATAATCTCCACCATAAACTATGAGTTTTATTAAACCATAGTTTTCCCTGCATCTGGTGCTTTATGAGCTATGAGATTTAGCCATAAGATTTAATGGAAATTACTGCAGGGGAAGCTAATGCTCCATGCAAGCTGAGGCAGCAATATGTCAGCCAAGCCAGTAGATAAACCTATATCCTTTTAACCCAGTGCCTTTTCTCTGGTGTAGTCATTCAATAGTGACAACAGTGTGCTAGTATTCATCTAGATTAACATATATTTGTGATTTTATTGTTAGGGGTAACTTCCCACTCTCTTCTCTTGTGCCATCGGAAAGTTATGAAGAATATGTAAGCAGAAGCTCTGCGGTTATAAAACAGATCATCACTGCCTGCCCCAGCAAAGGTAAAGGTTTCAGAACTTTGTATATTCTGTCAGACACTTTCAGTAAGAGGAACTGGCAGAGATTTGCTGACAGAAACACATTTAACATGAGGTGTCGGTATTACACAAAGCTTAAGGTAGACCCAATCCTCGTCCTGGGCTACACTGAATTAAAATAAAGGCAAGTTATGGGATAGAAATGAAAAAGCAAAATTAAACAGAAGACAGTAGAGTACTAAATTGCAAGAGTATACTCTTTCTTTGGTCCTTCTATATCAGGATGTAGCTCAGCATAAGATAATGTACTTTTTTGGAAAGCTTTTTTCTCTTTTCCTAGCAAATGCTTTCTCTCGCTAGCTGGCATGCCTACAACACACCAGACTTTCTGCCCAGCACAATATACCTTGCCACATTATCAAAGAGATCTGCAAAGATGAACAGCCCCAGAAGAGCCTCATACTCATCTGCTAATGGGTAACCTGACAGTGCAGCAGCCCCCTTACTGCTTTTCTTTGCTTCTTCTGGTGTATCAGGCATCATCCTCATCGTGGGCCATGGCTCTTCCTTGGCGTCTTTCACTCGACCTCTGATAGGGCTCCCCGCCAGAGACAGCAGCGACTTTGCCCAGGTGGTACGAAAGGTAAGATTCTTTTTCAGCAGGAAGCTTCCCTTTTGTTTTATTATACTTTCAATAAAGAGCCTGCTTACACAGTGAGACATGTATGTAACTGCATGCCAACACCAATGGCATTAGCTTTCTCCTTACAATGGGAATCTGGAGCACTGGAGGTCAAGAGAAGGATTTTCTCCCGGTGAACAGTATGCGACTAACAGCTAAGTCTTTCGAGAAGATTTTCATCCAGCTCCCCTGGAAAGTTACTGCCAGGTAACACCTACAGTCAAGAGGCACATTTGGAAACCTCTCCATTTGGAGCTAGCATCCATCCCTTAACAACAGGGCTAAGAGCCTTCTCTGTCCTCCCCATCATGAGTGTAACCTATAGTTACATTCAGTGAGTCACTCTTTAAGAAACTGTGTTTTTCAAGTCACTGTAAGTTCACAACTTCAGTCCTCAGCCACAGAATGAAGTGGAGAAAGATTTTCTTGCCACCTTCACAAGCAGAGCCTGTACTTGAGACTTGGACACCAATGTTTTTTGTTTACTTTATTTGTGCATTATCATCAGTGGCAGAATTCTTCACCTCAGTTTTTCTTACCATCTGTCTTTATGTGACCAGCCAGAGAACGCAGTCTTTAGCTATATTCTTACTACCACCGTTGATGCATAAAAAGGAGTGAATATATTTTGATTATCAAATCCAAGTATGAATGCGGGGTGATGATACAAGTTCATCCTTCACCCCAGAGGCCTCCAGTCTGTTTTTAGTTCATTTCAGAAGTGGCAAAATGTCCTGGTCTCTCCTCCCAGAATAGTGTCTGGGTCTGCTCTTTTCTGTAGCAAAGCTCCATCTTTCATGTCAAAGCAATGGCCCTGCTAGTAATTCTGCTGATAACTTCTTTCCTAGATCCCTTCACTGGGCATGTGTTTCTGTGAAGAGCTGAAAGAAGAGAACAAATGGCAGATGGTCAACCCACCAGTGAAGACATTAACTCACGGAGCCAATGCAGCATTTAACTGGAGAAATGGTATCATGGAAGATTAGAAGGCCAGCTCTCCCTTTGTGGTTGTCAAAAATGATCCAAAGACAGGTCATGGTTTAGCACAGTGCAGTGATTCATCCCAAAGACTTACAGAGGGTGGGAATTACCCTCTCTGGGTTGTCAAAGCACAGAAAAACACTTCTGAATTTGGTGCCTGAATTTTGTTTTTATTTCAATGGCTGAGAAGAAGGAACCTAGGTACTGATGTGCAAGTGAGAAATAACTCTTCCAGTGGTGAAGAAAATACCTTTTAACCTTTTCTGAGGGTACCAACGTTTAATAAACATGGAACTACCTGATTCTAAATTCCGCTGTTAAAGGCACTAAAGTAGACAATGTTGCATTTTTCAAGACCAAAATACATGCAGTAAGAATTGGGTTTTTTCCTGCACTTGGATATTTCCAGACAAGCAGAGAAACTGGGACTGAAAAAAGTTATATCCTCCTCAAAGAGGAGACCAGCTTTACCTAAAGCCACTGGGTTTCCTGTTCATTCAGTCGGTTCTGTGAGAGCAAATACCACACTGACAATTTATTTACCTCTTCTACAATGGAGATCCATTTTCTATCACAACAACTCCCCATTCATCAATTTCGAGTGATCTATATTGCAAAAGAGACTTACTGTTGTTGGGACAAAGAAAGTCATTCTGTGTTACTGTACTGGTGACAAAACCATGACATGAGCAACTCTAGCTGCTGAGCACTTCCTGAGTTGGCACTCACAGGACAACAGCTTTCCTTTGTGCTGTTCCGTGCCAAACTGTATAAATAGTGATACATTTACCAGATAGGTCACCTGAAAAGTCTCTGTACATCTTCTCTTGGTGATTTGTTTAATTAAGGGAATGTAGTCCTAAAATTTTATGCACAAACAGGAATGTGCCTTTCCACAGTCTGTTTTCCTTTCTAATTTTCCTTTCTAGTTATTCTGTCAGATAACTACCTTTGGGAAAGCACAAGTATTCCTTTCAAAGAT
>JAVSBS010023944.1:0-32843 GCA_033124195.1 Coracias cyanogaster | reverse complement strand
CTAGAGAGATGTTAGGATGAAGGTTGGACTTGATGATCCTGGTGGTCCTTTCCAACCATGATGATTCTATGATTCTATGATAATAGCATTAGGATGAGACAGCAAATGGGCTATAAAGGGCAGCTTAAATTTATACAGTCTATAATGAGAAGATTAAAGAAACAGAAATTGTTAACACCTAAAGCCTTTTCTACAGCTGAGATTGGAGAAACAGTAAAGCTCAATAACCCAAAATAAGTCCTTTTTGCCTTACTGGTTTCAGTGCATGAATATTGTGGTCTACAATTTATGCTGCAGGAGTGAAAATAAGCAATGAATTGGAGATGAATAAAAGAACTTTTAAAAATTTGCAGGTAGTATAAATACTTGGTTGAAAGTACAGATCTTAAAATGGATTCACTACAGTGGAAATGGTATACTACTCAGATTTTGTGTAAAAAAAGTTTTTATTTCTTTAAAACTCTTAGATTTAAACATTCCTTTGACAGTAACATATCTACACAAATGTTTATGGAAAGCATAGCATGGCTTATTCCCTGTGTCATAATATTAACTGAAATGGGTGGAAAATTGGAAAGCAAATAAATTATTTTCTTCTTTAATGCTTTACTCATGCTAGTATACTACTGAGTCTTAACTCTTCCAAATTGCTAGCTAATCTCTTCTCATTCTTGAGAGATAAGCAGGGATATTCAATGCTGCTTAAGAAAACACTGAACTTTTAGAATATGGATTGCCTGAAGTTCATTTTATATAATCAACATGTTAAATATTACAGAATTAATCCTATCATTATCATATCATTCTGTTTTGAAATAGAAGTCAATATTCCGTATTGAACACATTGTACTGCTCAACAGTACTCAGAGAAATCTTTTAGGCCAAACATTGTGTGAGGATAACAGCCTATCAAGTTCCCAGGGATACTCATAACGCATGAAGGCCCAAAGGTCAACAGGTCGTGAGAAAAAAGCTACCAACGTGACGAGTATGGCTACTGCAACTGTGAGCAAGTTCCCAAGAACAGCCGTGGTGCATGAGTGGCTGGAGGTCATGAGGGCATGAGAATTTGGGAGGTACCTACACAGTGAAGTCTACCCTTAGAGTTCACCAACTCCACTCTAAGGCTCATATAACCACATATTACAACTAGATTAGCTCTTCAGCAACAGTAGGATGTCAACAAAGACTCAACATACCACTGGTGCCTAGAAATGCCACGTCCTGAAAAATAGGAGATCTAATACATGGCTATGATGCAAACACACTTCTCTAAATGGACAATATAATTTTCACAATGTATACAAGACATTTTTCAGAACAAACAAATAAATATAATAGAAGTTTTAGGATGCATAAGGCCTGAAGGCATCACAGAATAACCCAAGCATCTCTTATTTTTGCAAGAAAGAATAAATATCCAAAACTCTCTTGTAAACTGGCCTCCTTTTTTCTCCATGATAATTTGTTTCATCTTTTAGTCATATAGCAAGTATATTTGAAATACCTGAAAATATTACCAGACATTAAAGATTAATTTGCAAAATTCGGAAAAGAACTCATGTTAGAGAGTGGAAGTTGCCACGATACATATATATACATTCATATATGTATTCTTAGTTTCAGGACAAAAAAAAAAAGTCACATAGTATTTCACTGGAACCTTTAACTAAAAAATAGTCAATATAGTTATACAAGTAAATAAGCAGGCAAAAAATTATTTCTAAGAATGTGTCAGGGTGAAGGTTCTGTGAAATGTACAGGTGTACAACTAACTTGGATGTCATATAAAATGGAAAAATTAGAAATATAAGAACTTAATTTGATGACAAGAGCTTTGGGGGGATTATGAAAATGGTATCAAGGAAGAAAGTACTCCTTTTACTAAAGAGACTGAAACAGAGGTCCTTTGTATATCTAAATAGAGGTCATATGGATGGAGTCTGTTTATCTATTAAAAAAAGAAAACACCACAGCGTTACTTAAATTTTGTATTTGGCTCTGGTATGGTGATGGGTAGTGGTCAGAAAAAAAGTAAGGAACATATGATTTTCCTCAGTGGGATATCCTTAAACAAAACATTTTTGCTTACACCTCCCCAAGACCTTTGTAAAACAGAAAAAAGATAAAATTACAATTTTTATATTTTTTTTAGCTGAAATTGAGTTGTATGATTATTCCAAGAATTTTTAAAATGGACATGACTCTTTCTCATATTTTTTGAAGGCATAAAAAGTACTTAAAAGGATGAAAATTAAAAACAGTACAGAGGAAATACATAACAGCGCAAGAGGTCTTTCATTATTTGATCTTCAGATCTGACTTATTCATATTTTGTTATAGTAAGCATTTTTATTAATACAGCTACTAAAATTCTTTACATTAAAAATATGGGGAAAAATACAGAGGGGTTTAAGGTGAAAAAACCTTCCCCCATGTATTTAATAGTTCAAATCATATACTTTTCCCTACAATAAAGCCATTTAAAAAAAAATGGATCAGTTAAAATATACACTTACTTTTCTTGTCTCTCAGTTTTTGGATGTCTGTCATATAACAAAAAAATTAATGTGGACTTCTGATTTCAGGACTATAGTCCAATCAAGTTTACAAATCAGAAGTGAACTGTTCCTACTACAATTATTGAACACTAAGAATCTTGTTTGATACAGTAATGAAGTTGGGAGAAGAACATTGCAGGACTGAATTAGGCTTGGCAGAAGAAAGAAGAGGTCAGGAATGAACTATGACAATTAAAGAGTAAAACTTAGATTGAAAAACCAACTGAAAAAAAAGATTTTTCGTTAACTAAATACTGAATATCCAAACCTTAATCTCCACTTCTTATTAAGAAATACATCAAAATCACTATCTTTCTAAGAGTCCAATACAGAAGACTGGCTGAAGTCTGCAATGACACTTACATGCCAGGGCATGCCACAGATTTTTCTGGATCACAAGACCTGGTTCTCAGATCAAATGCACGTTACATCATGTTGCATGGATGCCTTGTTTTCCTTTCTAAGAAAACCAGAGCATGTGGTAATGAGAGCCTACTGCTTATGTAGGTTTTATTCAGATAGAACGTAGCTGGACTGCATTTAGGGATGGAGACAGCTGGAGCTGGGAAACTGGCAGTACTCCTGGATCCTGCAATACACATTTAGCTTCTCATACTATCAATACAGTTACAGTTAATAAACTTGGTTCACCATTTTTTGACTGTAAGGCTGGATTATGGTCAACCACCATGCCAAAGCCAAACAATAAATGACATGTAGTAAGTTTCTCCCACTTAGACTGCATTGCACTCTGCTTTGGTTCCTTGCCGAGAATCCTAGATCTCTCAGTTGAGCTTCAATGCTCTTGACAGTTGTATTTCCGGCTTTGGTGATAACCTCCTCAACAATTACATTTATCAGAATCAACTATAATTTCCTTAAAGACTCAAACTCTTGGCTTTTTGGGCACATCATCCAGTTATCTTATAACTGAAAAGAGAATTAACTTTCCATTGAGGAACAAATAATCCCATTCTTTTTTGTCAGAAACTACAGCAGAAAATGTGTCATACAAAATTACAAGTAAAGCTTTTGCTTCTAGGAATGAAAATCTTAATCTGCCCAATAATTAATAATTTTGTTATTAATTTTGAATATTAAAATTACGTATTTTTTCCACCTTTTCTCAGGTATCAAAGCTCCATGGCTAGCAAAACAATCTTGGCTGAGGTCACTCATAATAAAACAGTGCCAATTACTGTAGGAGGCCTTGACACTAACAGAAGTCCTCAAAGTTTATTTCAAAATTTTGTCATTGCAATTGCATAATTTTAATACAGCATAAGTAGAATCCCTAGGAAAAGGGTTCAGATTTGCCTTGATTAGCTCTTCAGATATTTAGCCTAGATCTTTTAAAACTACCAATGTCAAAAATTGGTTAAAAACTTCATGAAGAAGTAGCAGTCTGGTTTCTCTTTCCTATTGCAACTTCTTGTAAAGCACGGACTTTTTATTTTTCTTGTCAAAACCCTCAAATCATCAAACTGAAACTACGTGTAAGGATGGAGGAGTTTGATTATGCATGGATGTTTGTGAAGGGGAAAAAAGCAGAGCTAGCTGTAAAGGTCTGGTGCATTGTCCTCCACTGTAGGAGTTTTACTCTCATTGCTCAAGGCCACCTCTTTAAAAAAAGAGAACTGTTTGAGATGCCTCAGCCAGCTGGGGAGCTCTTGGAGACAAGCTGGAAGATGACTCAGTGAAGGCTTCTTTACTTTCCATTGTGAGCTGCTCTTTAAACTAAGGCTTTTCAGGTTGGTAGGTGTTTGAATCACATTGCAGCTGCATTGCAACCATTTCCATGCCTGGCAACATACCACACTGATCTTGATCCCCAACCCACAAATTTGACTTCCTGGCCTGGCCTTTGACCTCAGCCCCTTGGGCTCACTCTGGTTCCTGTCTTCAGACCTCATCCTGGCTCTAATCTGCAGGCTGGCTCCCTGGCTGGACCTCAGCCCTCCTTGTCAAAACGACCTTGCTGGGCAAACACACAGCTTTGGGCTGCTGCTGGTCACCATCCTCCTCCCAGCTCTTCTCCCTCAATGTGTGCA
The DNA here is from genome assembly GCA_033124195.1 of Coracias cyanogaster. Classification (NCBI taxonomy): domain Eukaryota; kingdom Metazoa; phylum Chordata; class Aves; order Coraciiformes; family Coraciidae; genus Coracias; species Coracias cyanogaster. The sequence continues at coordinate 28,231 of JAVSBS010023944.1, read as the reverse complement.
CTGAGATGGGGTTCTCTTACAGAGACTCCAGGCCTGCTGGCTCTGTGGACACACTCATCTCCCGGTTCTCTCCCTTGGCTGCAACCTAACTGTAAAACCTGTTAGGAAAGAAACTGGGAAAGTACATCTTTTGACAATAGAAATTAATTATTTTGGGTGTTTCAGGCAATCTAAAAGTGGATGAGAGAGAGCAGTCCACTCAGTCTCAGTGTGATTCCTCTGATGATGGCCAGATGACTTCTTTACTTCTTAAGGTCCAAAGCTATTGCACATGATATTGCCTTGAGAATCTAAGGCAGCACTTTGGAGAAAGACTTCAGATGAAGGTAGGTGTTCTTACCATTGATCACATTAAACTACATGGGATCTCTTAGCCACATGCAGCTTTTATTTACCAATATTATTTAATATATATTTGAGCAGAAGTTATGGTAAGGATATGTTCACTTGAGTTTAAGATGGAAAAAACTCTTGTCACATGACAGCCAATTCAAGCGTCAATATCACTTGAATAGAGAAGTTTTAAGTCCCTAATATATTTCAGAACCTTTAAAGTTTTAGTTAGTTCAATAACAAAGCCTGCAAAGGCCTAAATGACCATAAGAGCCTAAGATCTCTGGATTTTCATAGTATCTTATTTTATAAAAACAATCTCAGAAAAGGAATACTCCTAGAGGTTATGCATTTTCTAAAGTTAATCATACTTATTTTAAGCAGAAGTTTCTTTCTCTGCTGTCGTGTATATATGATGTGTCCAATATTAATTAGGTCATTAGATTGAGAAGTCTGCTAGAAAGTTAGACAGTACAATTAAAATAACACTTCTCTAAATTAATTTCTGAGTGTGAAAGAGTTTTATAATATGAATTAAGATTCACAAATAAGGATTTTTTTTCTTCAATTCAACCTGAAGTAATACAACTAATTCTGTTATTTTCTTAATTTTCTGCTCAAGAAATTCCATTTATGAGCTTAGACTGCCAAAATGTGTGCCTCTAGTTATCAGTAAGCTTTAACTCCTTTCTAAAGAGAAAGCCTTCTTGAAAATTGCATTTGAAAGATGACACCGTTCATGCAAATGTGTGATTGTTGACCATCCTGTTTTTCTGAATAGCCTATTCCTAACCCATAACCACAAACTGACTGCATTCTTCTGTGGCTGTCCCTCACCATCTGAGGAAATAGTTGCAGTTTTAATATATAACAGCAAGTCATAGACAGGCAAGTTTACTCATAATATGCCTGTCAAAAGCCAGCTTTTACCTTACGGAAATTGTCACCAGTTGATAGTACAAAAATTCTTTGCATACAAGACAAATATTACAAATGCTTTACAGCTTAGTAAGTTTTAATCATGTGTTTTGGAAATACAGTCATAAATTAGTTCTGCTTCTGGAATAGGTTCTTAAGGCCAATAAGGGACTATATATTCCAGGAAAGAAAGAAATCTCATTTTTCTCCTGTGAGGCAGCTAGTAAAATTTTTAAGAAGGAGGACTACATGTCTCATATCAAGTATGAAATCTCCTTGCAGTATAAACTTTAACTTTCTGGTCACAAGTTATTTTTTTCATTTGCTGTGTATGAGTTGTAATGGGGAAATCACTACTACCCTGAAAAGTGATTTGCAAAACAAACATTCAGATTCCCTGGAACTACTTTGTAGGTGCTGGACCTGCATCTGACCAGTACTCTTCTGAAGCATTTCTACTTCTCTGTGCCGTGGGAATAGACTCTTTCAGCAGGGAATATTTCACTGGGAAGAAAGGATCTTGCTTTATGTGCACCAAGGAATGGGTTACATGAAAACTCAAAAGAAGAACAGAGAAATTAATCCAGAAGCTTTAAAATCAATCAATCAATCAATCAATCAATCAATCGATGAATAAGCTATTTATTCTACTTTTGAAGGAGAGAGAATTTGATGGACTGCAGGGCTTGGTTGCCTAAAGATGAGTAGTAAAAGCTATGGAATCTGAAGTTACCTCCTGTCATGATCTAAGATACCAGGGGCTGGCTTGTCATGGCTCCAGGCAGCAGAGACATGGGCAGAGACTGTGAGGGAACTATGAACAAGCACTGAGGGAGGCTGAGTTCAAGCAGCTCTCTTTAGGTCATTCACTGTGTATGTCCAAAGAAGGGTAACAAAGCTGGCGAAGGGTCCAAAGCACAAGTCTTATCAGGAGTGGCTGATGGAATTGGGGTTCTTTAGCCTGGAGAAAAGGAGGCTGAGGGAAGACCTTATAGCTCTCTACAACTACCTGAAAGGAGGTTGTAGTGAGGTGGGCGTTGGTCTGTTCTCCCAAGTAACAAGCAATAGGACAGGAGGAAACAGCCTCAAGTTGCACCAAGGGAACTTTAGATTGGACATTAGGAGAAAATTCTTCACCAAAAGTGTTGTCAAGCATGGAACAGGCTGCCCAGGGAATTGGTTGAGCCACCATCCCTGAAGGTATTTAAAGGACATATAGATGTGGTGCTTAAGGACATGGTTTACTGGTAAACTTGGCAGTGCTAGGTTAATGGCTGGACTTGATGATCTTAAAGGTCTTTTCCAACCTAAAAGATTCTGATCCTATGATTCTGTAAATGTCTATACTCCCCTCTCTTATCACCATCCAACTATGAAACAGTGCCTTTCTCCAAGAGACTTGAAACAACTGTCTACCTGAAAGTCTCTTGAATTATTCATTTCCTTGATTCCATTCCTGTTTTAGAGATTAGGATGAAGAATTAATCCCTCTATTTCTCATGATCTGACATGTCCTGTTCCTGTCAAGCCTCTGGTAGTTCTCACCTTTCCTCATGCCAGATCCTCTGACTTGATCATATCCTGAAGACTTCTATTGCCAGCTTACATAAGCAAGACAAAATCTTCCAGTAGGAATCTTGTGGGTGTCACAAATGTTCTTTTTTAAAATATTATTTCCCTTTAGCGAAGTTACTATGCTATTTTGTAATACAGAATGGAGATAAAGAATATTCTTTTGGCTTTCGGCACCACATAGTTCAATCCAATGTAACAAGAAAGAAAAAGACTCAGTGTACTGACTGGCTGAAGGCAAACAGGGTCCCTTTGCCAGCACCAAGACTGTCTTGAATTCTCTGAAAAGGTGAAGAATGAAACAGGAATTGCTAAGTTCCTACCTCAGTAAGGAAAGCTGCCTTCTACAGTATGCAGAAGACTGGCAGACCTAAAGGTCTGACTGGATTGTGGGATTATCACCAAGGCAGAGCAGTTATTTCAAAGTGTTGTCAGTACACTAGAAACACCACAGAAAATAATTTTTCTCTACTGTGGCTAACTCTTGGGTCCTTGGAAAAAGCGATGGTATGGAAATTATGAAATACAGTGTTTAAAACAATTATGATGAGATTCATACCTCAATCTCACCCAAGAGAGAAAAAAAGACAATTTCTGAATTTCTGCAAGAGATATTTCTGTGTGCTCGTACTAAAGAATCCTGTCCCAAAGCACTGGCAGTATTAAGGCTTTTTCATTATCATTGATTGGTTAACTCCAGGTATAAAAATTCAACCAATTTTTTGCAAATTGTCTTCTGACGTTGCTACTCTATACATAGATTATACTAGAGCAATATCTGGGACTAATACACTACTTCTCACTAGAAAATTAAATCCACAGCTGCCTTTGTGTGATTACCACCCAAGACTAGGGCAAGCAATGCACATATCTGGCTCTACATCAAGTGATCAAATGTTCTATAGCTAACCAAGAATATTACGATTTTATAATGTGAGCTTTCAGATACCTTTTGCATTCAGTAATAAAGGAATTACTTTATAACTGTCCTGAGCCAATCATCTTTCCTGATTGGTGTATCTTTTAAATAGATGTTATTCTAGCTAGAGGAATTTGAATATTGAAGAATCTGCTATGTAACCTACAACTACAAGTAAACACTTTTAATAAAAAGATGCATATTTTCTATCTCAACTTTATTGTACTGTTTTTTGATGCTCCTCTGTCAGCTTTCTGTTACAGAAGGAGAAAAGATGAGCTGAAAACATTCAAAAAGATACAAAATGGAAATTAACAGATATATATTTGTAGTCTTCTATTCCATCACTGTCATCCATAAAATTATATGATTTGGATCTTGTAAACTCCCCAGAAATAAAGAAATAAATATCTTATTCAAATAATACTTGCAAAGGGCTTCAAATTGCGGTAAATGTGGAAAATGTATTTTAAGCGAAAACTTCAAGTATGAATTCTTGGGATTCAACCTGAATGCCAGAGCCCTGACCTTTAACACTTCCTAGACCAAAAGGGAAACTATAACAAATATGTGTCAAGAGGTGATGACTCTTCTCTCTGTCATTTTAAGAAACCTGGCACTACTTGTGCCCTTTGAAGCACAAGCATTATTACATCAATAACAAGTGATGTCCAGATGAAGCAAGCAAATCTTTAACTAATTAAGAATTAAGCTGTTTCATATTGTTCACTATTTGGTTAGCTTTCATTTGGTGAATGCTATCAAGATCTCTCTCCTTCCTTAATTTTCTCATCGTGGAAATGGCACTCCAAAAATAATCATAGAAACCTACTTTTGATCATCATAACATTTACAACTATGAGACTTACCAGTTGTTCTGTTAAGAATAAAAATATACATCTGCTTTCAGTCTAGAGGGCTATTAATGGAATATGGATGACTAAGTAAAAAGGTACTTACATAAAGAATACAGCTTTGTCTAAACAAACTGGTGAGGAAATCTGTAAGAAAACTCCACAACTGGTTTTAAAAATGTGGAAGTCAAGTTAGCTAAGAAATTTGTATAAATTAAATGCACATTTGAAATAGTGTCACTATATTAGCGTGGATAATATATTTTCATTTTTGTGGTTGTTATATGAAGCTACAGTGCTTCACCATGCCTAATTAATGCAACTTCAGTTCTGTTTTTTCTTTTCCTAGAACAATGACAAAGAGAGAAGAAAACAGTAAAAATCAAATCATTGTTTTCTTCTTTACAATGTGACAGAAAGCGCAGCCAAAAGTGCTGAAACACTAATGCAGGAAAAAATATACTAAGTGAATTCTAATGGCCTTTCATTCCATTTTGTCAAAGCTGGAGATAGGCATCTGCTGCAAGAATACAATGGTTATTGCAATGCAGAGAATTTATCAGCAAATACAGAATATCAGGAACATAGTATCAAATCTTTGCTTTAACACTACAAAGAAGCAACCAACAAATCAATAGCATTTATAAGCAGTTTACTGATAAATCCTGGAAATAAAATGATCTCTCCCCAACTAAGCCTCTAATCTACAATGATTATACCATCAAAATAGGTCTTCCATTTTCCCTGGGCATAAATATACAAACAAATTTGCAAAGATGACTGACTCTATTTTGAAAGAATAACAGTGTGCTATCATAAATCCCATTGTAACTAAACCCTGTAAGTCATCATAACTTGACTGCTAGTGGATGAAGGGAAGACAGATTAAAAAATTCCATTTTAGAAGTGAAAGGAAGTAAAACAAGCTGGAATTCCATAGAACTACTCTCAATCATGCAGCTACCACTACAGCCATTCTACTGTACTTGCAGAGTTTGGACAGTATTTTCTTTTTGAGTGGTTAGAAAATCCTCCCAGTGACAGCTCTCAAGACTGGTCACCTTCCCTTTTTGCTGACAGTTACAGCTTTTTTGTCTGCTTCTAAGGAGAAAGATTTTCCATAAGTGAGAGGCAGAGAATGGTTGACATAGTGTGGACAAATCATTGAAATCTTCATATTCTACTCGTATACAGAATCATATGTACAGCTATCTCTACAGAATCGTAATTCCGTAATTCCCAATATTTATAAGAGTCCATTATCTGTGAAGTAGTAGTTAAATATCAGCTGGTTTGCACTCATTATAGGTTATAAATCTGTAGAATCCTACCACAGGAAGATACGTAAGATATATTTATATATAATTAAAGATATATTTAATGAGTTATATGAAGAGTAACAAGTTATCCAATCTCATATATGTACATAACACGTCAGCTAACTTTTTATATTAGAACTGCTTGCCAGCTGAGATGCCATTTCTTATTTTCTCTATATAAATATAATTACAGCTATAAAAAAATTTAGTAAGAGATTCATAATGTGTACAGACTAATTAGAATCACCAGATTAGTGAAGATGTTTGAAGTATTAATAATGGATCTCTTGAAAACTCTTTTTCTATACTACAGAAACTATCATTTGAATTTTATGTCCCATTTTAATACCACCATCCCAATGCCTTTCATCAATATCAGTAAGGGCAAGAATACTGAAAAGTGTCCTTCAGAATGTAATTTAAATCTTCTTAATATGACTTCAAAACCAGTAGAAAAAAAATTCATTCATGTGTTCAAAACAACTTGCCACTTTTTAAAAAAGAAGACAAAAAGAAGGGGTCTAAACCTGACAGTCAAATGGCATAAAATGTTATCGGACAAATTGGTTGGAAAAAGTCTTAACAGCTTTCTTTGCTCCTTTTCTTTGTATTGCAATGCCCCCTGCAGGTATACAAGATCCTCTGTTTCTCCAAAGCATTTTGTTTAGCTCTTTGAGTGGAGCATCTCATCTGAGAAACACATGACTTCCAAAACCCTTGCTAATTGCAAAACACTGTTCAAACCACAACATAAACCTATAAAGCAGAAAACAGAAGGTAAAGAAAAAACCTCTTGATATACACTGCGTCTTAGATGGAGAAGAAAGAGGAAAAAAAACTTTGCAGAGGTTAGTGGAAATTTGTGTCCTGGCTTGTTCTCTGTAGGTCTCAAGAGATTTAAACTGGAAAGGGATATGATGGTCCTCTAATGTAACTTGAATCCAAAACATTTGGCTTCAGGCTTAAGTGAACTGCATGTTGTTTCCCTGTTTTTTTTCCAATGTGTTGTTATTTTCCTTAAATGAACACAAGAGAGGAAGTAAATTGAAGTTTTTCAGGATGATAGATCTTGTGAACTACCCACCCCCACAAACATATAAGCATGAACCCAGACCACTGACTTTATGTGATTACCATTATACTGCAAAACATACTTTGACATAAAATAATGGATGCTCATACCTCTCTGACAGGTTTTAGATAGGGAGCTATAGAGCAGACAGTTGAAAAGACTAAAGAGGCAATGTGAATCTCTGAAACCCATGTGGGGTGCCTGATATTCCTCAACAACAGTTATGCTGGTATGATTAGAGCAATTACTGGTCTATCCCAGCTGCAACGATACAACTAGGTAATTTGAGGGATTTGTGCAAATTGCTCACAAACTAGTAGTTTACTTAAGGAAACAGGTCAAAAAAAGATAAAGCAAGGAGATTTAGCAGTTGTCGGCAGGTAGTACTTGATTGTATTAGTTGTCATGTTCCCTACTGTGTTAAACTCTGGCAGAATGCTAAGCAGAAGTTCCAGGGAGTAATCACAACATCCTCACACTAGTCAGGGCACAGCTGAGGCAAGGAGTGGATACAAGTAGATACAGTGGTTTCTCCATTTTTGGGGAACATACCCATTCTCAGTGTGGGGACATAGGAAGCTTCAACAACACCCGCAGTACATAAGGGTAGGAGGACTCTATAGACCTGTTCCCCCACCCATGAATTAGAAATAGGTAACTAAAAATTAATAAATTAATGCCTTTACTCTGTAGATTTTTTTTCCCAAAGAAGATGCTTCTATATAACTACTACTAGAGTAAATTAGAGAATCGTAATTGTGGTGGGTTGACACTGACTGGTTGCCAAGTGCCCACCAAAACCCCTCTATCCCTTCCCCTCCTCAACAGGACAAGGGAGAGAAAATATATTGAAAGGCTCATGGATCAAGACAGGGACAGGGTGGGATCATTTACCAATTAACATTGTGGGCAAAACAGACTCGATTTGGGGAAATTGGATTAATTATTACCAATCAGAGTAGGATAACGAGAAATAAAACCAAGTCTTAAAACACCTTGCCCCCCACCCCTTCCTTCTTCCTGGGCTCCACCCCATCCCAAATTTTCTCTCCCTCCTTTCCCTGAGCAGTGCAAGGGGACAGGGAATGGCGGTGGAGGTCAGTTCATCACATATCATCTCTGCTGTCCCTTCCTCCTCAGGGGGAGGACTACTCACTCTTCTAGCGCTCCTCCCATGGGAGACAGTTCTCCACAAACTTCTCAAGTGTGAGTCCTTCCCATAGGCTACAGTTCTTCACAAACTGCTCCACTGTGGGTCCCTTCCACAGGGTGTAGCCCTTCAGGAACAGACTGTAGCACAGTGGGTCCCCCAGGGGGTCACAGGTTCTGCCAGCAAACCTGCTCCAGCTTGGGCTCCTCTCTCTCCACAGGTCCTGCCTCTGTGGCTGCAGTTACTGTTCTGCAGCAACTTTTTCCCCTTCGTAACTATGTCATCACAGATGTGATACTACCATCACTGATGGGCTTGGCCTTGGCCAGCAGTGGGTCCATCTCGGAGCTGGCTGGCAATGGCTCTGTTTGACACAGGGGAAGCCTCTAGCCCTCTAACAGCTTCTCACAGAAGCCACCTCTGTAGCCCCTCCACTACCAAAACCTTGCCATGCAAACCAAATACAGTAATTAAGTTGTGGTAGTTGAACCTGTGTAAATACGTCACACGTTATAAAAATGAATAAATAATATTCAAAAATACTCTTGTATTTGCAAGTAGTTTACACTAATCAACTTGGTCTTCAGCAGCACGGCATTATAATTTTGGAAGAGTAGAGGGGTGCATTCCAGCTCTAAGACTTTCAGTGTAAGCTTTTCCTTTCAGTTATATAAATAGCTATTGCAGCTGATTAATTAGTATTGACTGATTAAGTTGTCCAAATGCTATTTTTTCACCCATTAAACATTTAATCCAGCCTTTGGAATTGAAAATACAGGGCATTCATAACTAGATGACAGAAAACTCATGAATGAAATGTTTGTAAACAGATTTATCTCAACTTCCAATTTAGTGATCTCAACTTAAGTGCAGAGCTATAGTGCAGCAACAGTGGTAAAATATATACCTGTCTCCTGAGATATAGGTGCACATAAATGCAAATGCATACATGTATATGAGCTTGTAATGTAATATAACTATGTAATATCTGCACTAAGCTGTATCTCTATCTTGAAAATCAAAATAAAATTGTCCAGGTGGAATTTTATTCTCCTTAACCCTTCTGACAATGATAGATTCACTCAGGATGTATATTTCAGAAACAGATAAGATTTAGGAAAATGAGGAGGGGGGCAGTTGTCACATGTAAGTACTTTCCCTAACTTGTGGCTTCTTCTACAGTCACCTGCTTCATCTGGTTCTCTGCTCACCTTTCTCTTATTTCTGTATTTCTTCCTTTCTTTTCAGAAGTCTTGCTGATCACTATTACAGACACTTTTTCTTCTTGTAGTTAATGGAGAAGTGTTTATTAAAATTGGTAATAGGTCTTAGGATGGTAGATGAGGACATTATTACATCAACATTTTTCTTCAGGCTCTATAAAGAGGTAGCTACTTCCTACACATACCTAGTACCCAAGATTTTATTGTGTCTTGGGATCAAATTACACACCTTAATAATTAGTGATTTTTTTGTTATGACTTAGTCCTTACAAACTGGATGCCAGCAAGGAGCTGTTAGAAAAACTCAAATGTAAGAAGGATGTTTACAGTATGTGGAAAGAATTGATCACTTGGAGGATTATAGGAACGTTGCCAGGGACTGTAGGGATGCAACATCAAAGGCCAAAGCCCTCTTGGAACTAAATCTGACAAAGGATGTAAAAGAGAACAAGAAGGGCTTCTTCAAGTATATCAGTAATAAAAGGAAGACTAGGAAAAATGTGGGCCAACTGCTGAATGAGGCGGGAGTCATGGTGACAAAGGATGCAGAGAAGGTGGAGCTGCTGAATGCCTTCTTTGCTTCAGTCTTTACTGCTAAGACCAGCCCTAAAGAACCCCAGACCCTGGAGGCAAAAGGGATAGTCTGGGGGAAGGAATACTCTCCGCTGGTCAGTGAGGATTGGGTTAGAGATCAGTTAGGCAAACTGAACACTCACAAATCCATGAGCCCTGATGGGATGCACCTACAAGTGCTGAGGGAGCTGGCAGAAGTTATTGCTGGGCCATTCTCCATCATTTTTGAAAGATCATGAAGAATGGGAGAGGTGCCTGAGGACTGGTGGAAAGCCAATGTCACTCCAGTCTTCAAAAAGGGTGAGAAGACCAGTTAGCCTCACCTCCATCCCTGGAAAGGTGATAGAACAGCTCATTCTGGAGGCCATCTCTAAGCACATGGAGGAAAAGAAGGTTATCAGGAGTAATCAGCATGGATTCACCAAGGGGAAATCATGCTTAACTAATCTGATAGCCTTCTATGATGGCATGACCAGCTGGGTTGACGAAGGGAGAGCAGTAGATGTTGTCCACCTTGACTTCAGCAAGGCTTTTGATACTGTCTCACACAACATCCTCATAGTGAAGCTCAGGAAGTGTGGGTTATATGAGTGGATGGCGAGATGGATTGAGAATTGGCTGAATGATAGAGCTCAGAGGGTTGTGATCAGTGGCACAGAGTCCAATTGGAGGCCTGTAGCTAGTGGTATTCCTCAGGGGCTAGAGCTGGGCCCAGTCTTGTTCAACATCTTCATTAATGACCTGGATGAAGGGATGAAGTGTACCCTGAACAAGTTTGCTGATGATACGAAACTTGGAGGAGTGGCTGACACACCAATAGGCTGTGCTGCCATTCAGTGAGATCTGGACAGACTGGAGAGTTGGGCAGAGGGGAACCTCAGGAAATTCAACAAGGGCAAGTGTAAGGTCCTGCATCTGGGGAGGAATAACCCAATGTGCCAGTACAGGTTAGAGGTTGAGTGTCTGGAAAGCAGCTCTTCAGAGAAGGACCTTGGGGTTCTCGTATACAATAAGTTAACCATGAGACAGCAATGTGTCCTTGTGGCCAAGAAGGCCAATGGCATCCTGGGCCCCATTAAGAAGAATGTGACCAGCAGGTCAAGGGAGGTTCTCCTTCCCCTGTATTCTGCCCTGGTAAGGTCACATCTGGAGTATTGTGTCCAGTTCTGGGCTCCCCAGTTAAAGAGTAACAGGTAAATACTGGAGAGAGTCCAACAGAGGGCTATGAGGATGATTAAGGGACAGGAACATCTCCCTTACAAGGAAAGGCTGAGAGTCCTGGGGCTGTTTAGCCTGGAGAAGAGAAGGCTGAGAGGGCATCTGGTCAGTATTTATAAATACCTGAAAGGTGGATTTCAGGAAGATGGGGCCAATCTCTTTTCAGTAGTGCCCAGTGACAGGACAAGGGGCAACAGACATAAACTTGAACACAGGAAGTTCCACCTTAACGTGAGGAGAAACTTCTTTACCATGAGGGTGACAGAGCACTGGAACAGGCTGTCCAGAGAGGTTGTGGAGTCTCCTTCTCTGGAGACTTTAGAAAACCTATCTGGACATGTTCCTGTGTAACCTGCCCTAGGTGAACCTGTTTTGGCGGGGGGGGTGGACTAGATGATCTCCAGAAGTCCCTTCCAAATCCTGCTATTCTGTGATTCTGTGAAATTACCTGTTTGGTCACAGTTCCATTTTCAGTACTGGTCAATCCATCTAATTTGTTAATGTGTATCACCTATAAGATGTTGGTTTTTTTTTTCCAATTGAAATCCATATCAGCATAATCAAAGAAAAAAACATACTTGAAGCAGTGCATTATTTGTCAGGCAAATACAGAAGGTTAAATCAAAAGAAATTTTTTGTTGGCCTGGAGAGAATTGGAAATTCTGGAAAGAATTGGCTGTAGACTTGGTTTAACAACCATGTCTCATCTTATGGTTTATCTAAGTATTCTTACACAAGAATATAAAACCACATTAAAAAAAACCACAAGCAGAAAAATTTCAGAATGAAAAGTAAAGCCTGCCCAACTATCCTTTCTGTTCATTGCCGGATACACAGAACATTAGCAAGCGAAGCTTATTTTAAGGCTTTTAATGATTCATGTCACTAAATTTTATTCTTCTTATTAAACTTTAGATACCTACTCAAATGAATAAAATGCTAAGTATATGAAAGGAAGGTATTTAGCTTGAACTTAGTTAAGACTTCCTCTACAGTCTGTGGGATGAGGTAACCCATCCTGTGGCAGATGTCTAAAGGGCAATGACATCAATTGTCACTTGGAGATGTATATCCCCTTCTCCCCACAAAGCAATCCAGGAGAGTGTGCAGTAAATAACAAGCAAATAGTGACATTTTTCAGTGCAAATTTTGAAAATAAGTGTTTAAGTGGAATCTTCTCTCGCAGTGAGAAGAACATATGAATACAATTAGATATACAACACCCTAAGTTTTAAGGAAAATCACTGAATAATCAGAATTAATGGATATAAAATGGATGCATGGAAGGAGTTACACGGGGTTTGTCAATGTTCCACGAGACTAAGAGGACAATGACAATCATACATAATCATACAGAAAATACAGTTAAAATTGTTGCCTAAAAAATGACAGCATACATACATTTTTTCGTAGGGAATTACAGAAAAATTGAAAGGAAGATATTATGTTAAAATTCCTTAATCCATAGAAATAAACTATAACTATATTTAATTATTGTAAAATGAATCACATAGAATAAATACATGTGATCAGGAACACACAGTCATTTTATATGTGCCTCTGGAATAGGAAACAACTATTTCAAAAAAAAAAATTATTTTTTTGCTTGGCAGGACTGGATCATGAGTGATGGAGGATTTAGAAAGAGAAAGAGGGACTCCCTTTTCAACAGCAGCACAGATCTGTGCAACCTTTACAGAAACCTCTATGGGCTTCAGCTTGCAGGGAACTAGATATAGAGAGCAAGAAGTCTCTCCCACTTCTGTATATCATTGAAAGTACTGAGCAACTGAGGACACATAACTAAAAACTTATAAGGGGAAAAAAAAAAGGTTGAAAAAAAACCCATGATTAATCTACCCTAGATTAATATCCTTCTATAATCAGTGAATAAAAATGGACCAGAGGCTGTGTTTCAGTTCAGCAACTACACATAATTAACCACATCACTAATATTTTGCCGTAATGCTGGAAGTCTTTGAAAATAAATCCTTTAAAGTTTATGTGGGTTTAAGTGAAACAGCTTCCCTGTGCAGCACTGGCAATATCCAGGTAAACTGTTGCCTAAGATTATAATCAGTTTTGGATCATAATCACTTGCTTAAGATTCTTAATTCTAGAAACTAAACTCTAGGCTAATTTGGTTGTGTTTGATTTTCTTAACAGTCAAAAGATTGTGGCTGTGTTACTGAAAGAAGTGCTAAAGCAAACCAAATTGGCGACTTTTACTTTCATATGCTTGACTCATGGAGATCTGCCTATGTACTGGTGCAGAAAAAGACATAGCCCATCTCTTTTATTTTCAGAGAAATTCAAAAGCTAGGCCTATATTAATATCTTAGGCTAACACCTGCTTTTACTCTGTTAAACATGTATGACATCAAACATCAGTTGATGTTCAAAGATGAGAGCATAAGGCGAATGTTCAACAACAAGGGCACTAATATGCTATCAGGATCAAGTTCTATAAAGTTCTACTGCTTTTCTGAAAAACAGTAGGAAATGTTTCATCCAGATAATGATTTGTTGCTAACAAACAGCTCAAAGATGGTGTCATTCTCTTAGGTGAATGCAGAAAAATATCTAACTACATTTCTTTAAAAAAATAGCAAAAAGTGCAGCATATTTGTCTGAATTCAGTCTGAAGGCATCTATCCACTCATTCTGACAGAAAGTGCCAATAATTAACTAAACACTTCAGAAATTGTTTCACTCTAGCTTTATAAAAACTTTGTAAATATCAAGACTGGGCAGCTCAAAGCTATTAACTGGCACAAGTAGGACTCTTGCTCTAGAATGATCAAACCGCATTGGCATTCTAGAGTTTTTTGCTTTCTTAAAAATTAGAAATCCATTTCCATAATATACTTTCCTTGGTTTAATTTAAAATTATATCAATTTTTAATTCAAAATAGGAAAGCAGAGAAAATTGGAACTTCAGGAACAGTTACGCAGAGGTATACTTTTTTACAACATCTGGTAATATAGCCCTCAAGTCATACTTCTAAAATAAAACAGCTTTCTTCCTACTACAGCATAAGGTCCAAGCTGCTATAGTCTTACAAATGTGTTATATCCAGAGCAAATTCTGACATAAAAAATCAACTAACTGCTGTTATTTCTGCTATTAGTTTGCCTTCTTATTAAGGGGGGTATCTTTTTAGATAGAGATATGTACTGAATGTTACAACTGAATCCCAGTTATGCTTTTCTTCAAAGTTTGGTTTTCTTTTGTCTCACAAATTTACAGTGTCATGCAAGTTTTCCAATTCTAAACCACAGAAATTAGGCAAGTAGAGATCAAAATTGTACAGAAAAGCAAATTATAATGGCAGATATGCAAACCTGAAATCAATTTCATCCCAAGAACACTACCACATATATTGAACTATTCCAGGAGAATGCTAAAATTACAGAGGTTTTTCCAGTTTGAATATATTTGTACCTCACATATTAAGGCAAGCATATGCAAAATTCTTTATCTTATACAACTTATGATTACAATATAAGAATTGTTTCCTCCTGGATTCACCTGACTTGAAAGCATAAATAACCAGAAACTGACAAAATATAATCTGTCAATCTTAATTTAAAATGTAATGATTTAAAATTATTTAATAAATTTAAATTTTAAAATCAGAGTCTAAAGGATGATAAGCAAAATCCTTTTGTAGTAAAACAGCCTGAAGCAAAAACTTCTCAAATTACTTTTAGTAAAAAAGGGTATTATACAAGAAGATTTTTGCCCCACAGAGTTCCAAGAACGCCACAGATAATGGATCAAGCCAACTATGAAATTGTAAACAAATAGCAAGTGAAAAATGTAATTCTTTTTAGAGTTTCATCTAACTCCTATCAAAACATCAGTCAGCATACACACTGATTTAAACAGAAAGGCATCACAGTCTCTGTCCATGAAGGTCTCATCCAGGTTACAACAGTACAGGCATTGCTTTCATTTTTCCAGTGACAACAGGTTTACCTTGTGGTTTAGTTTAGTTTCAGGGGCAAAAACATTTATTTGGCCTCAGAATCTTTAAGGTCAGTTATTGCTTCTGAAAGTATTAAGGCCAATTAAATGTACTTGAGGGTTTTCTTGAAGTTTACATATTCATTCATTCAAAAGAGCAAAGAATTCTTACAGTATATAGTATAACTCTAAAGCTACAGATTTATGATTTATCAACTAAATTGAACTTAATATTGATTACAGACACAAAATGCTACAATGAGCCTTCAAGATGTATTTGAAGTCTGTGTACCTATCAAAACATCTTAAGATGTACTTTTCCCTGCCAGTTGCATTGATGAAGAGGAAATAAAAACGCAACCCCCTTCTTCCTCAGGTTCTGTGGATTCCAATGAAGTCAGACAGAAGCGGACAGCCCATCCTCCAAATTCAGGAGCTATGTATTCACCTATTCTGAACATGATGGAGGCAGGTAAACCAAAGCTGCTTTTATGTCTCTTGTAAAAATATGTAATAATACATTATTTTATTCCCAACCAGTATAAGATATTGATCAGTGGTTCTAAAACTGAGTTGTCATTACTTCTCCTTTTTATTCTGTAAGCACCTTTACCTGTAACTGCCATTTCTCATGAGGATCATGAAGATTATAATGTATTTTAAAACCAGTAGGAGTTATTTATTCACAACACAATGGTGGCAGAAGATAATTTTGGGGGAGTTTTGTCACTAACATTTCCAGCAAGGAGAAATTCTTTGTCCAGTAAGGACAAAGAAAAAGCTTGAAATTAAATATTTCTGCTTAGAGTTAGTTTCATGGTTATTTAACTATCTGAAATTATGCAACACTTTCAATAGTTCATGCTCAAATTATTAATAAAGAAATTGTCATTCATCTCTAATAATGATTCCAGAAAAGTATTTGCACATTCCATTTAGTATTATTGCTCCAGTTTAACAAATCCTTAGGGAAATCTATTCATTCATTTGTAAATTACAAAAGAATGAATATAAAATCCACATTTTACCAATTAATAAATATATTGAATATTTAGGGAGATAGATACGTTTTTTGCCATGATCAAAACCAACACGAAATACGCTATAATACAATTTCGGAAATGTTCTGTTCTAGAAGGTTACTATTACTATAGAGTATTTCATTTGTGGTTTTCAAAGTTGGACAAGATCTCATCAATTTAATCGCTTGGAAATTAGACTACTATCCAATATGAAAACATACGAAAAAGGATGACTGCCTATAACACAGAGCAAAACTTCCCATTATGAAGACATACTCAGATACCATGCACTTAGAACACATTGATGCCAAAAGTCACAATGGACTATCTGTAGCATTGAAAAGCTACCACAAAATGCAAAATTACACTAAAAGTATTGTGATATTTTTAAGGGTGCTTGTAAGGAAAGAAATATTTTCAGTCTGATTTCATCTGTAATATTCCTGCACTCTGAAATTATTTTGTTGTTTCCAGAGTATTCCAGTCTCACTCAGGCTTCCTGGAGGTGACAATAGACAGCAGGTCCTGCTGCTTGCTGCCACGTGTAACCTGGATTCAAAGAGACTTCACTCCTTCCCTGTCACTACGAGGTTGCTTATGCAATATCTACGAAGCTTGTGCAAAGGCTCCTGGGGATACACTGAAAGAACATATAGTCAGACAGGATTGCCACAAAAAGACACTGGAATTTTCCAACCAATTCTTTTTACGTATAGCAGAAAAAACATTCAAACAAGGGCTTACTTAGAAAAAAACATCAGTATGGTATTTTTGGTGGAAGAGCATGGCCTCCCCCCAGGTGACTTCATGTTTAGACAATGGTCTTCATTCTAAACCCAGCTCTGCCCCATCTGGAACAGATTTCAACTCAGACGAGCTTTTCATCACTTAGCTATTTCAGGATAGGTGTATTTCCACAGTTGCTGTTGGAGAAAAGCTCTTTAAATGCCTACTGAATTAAAATCACATATCAAGAAAAAAAATCTGTAGGAGACACAAAATAATATGACCAAACAGGATTTTTTATGTCTCAAATTCACATCTTACAAATGTTTATAAAACACTAGCACTGTCAACATATAGTAACTGATGGAAGCAGGGAGTTCTTTTATCCTTTCCATACAATCTTATTTAGACTGTCAAAACTTCATCTTCCCTATATTCCCCAGAAACAAGCTTTACACTTGTTTTAGGATATCTCCACTCAGGCAGAAAACAGTATTACTTGTAACATTTCATTAAAACCCCTGCTTTGTTAGGTTAAAATCTCGATATCCTGGTATATAATTTTTTCAAAATAATGATGTTTGTTCGCCTTTACCTCTCAGGAAGATTCAACAAATCAAGTTTGCTGATGACATCAAGCTGTGTGGTGCAGTTGGTGCACTGGAGGGAAGGGACAACATCAGCCTTCACAGGCTTGAGAAGTGGGCCCTTACAAATCTCATGAAGCTCAACGAGGCCAAGTGCAAGGTCCTGCACCTGGGTCGGGGCAACCCCAAGCACAAATACAGTCTGGGCAATGAGTGGATTGAGAACAGCCCTGAGGAGAAGGACTTGGAGGTGGTGGTTGACAAGAAGCTCAACATGATCCACAAATGTGCATCTGCAGCCCAAAAAAGCCAGCTGTGTCCTGGGCTGCATCAAGAGAGTTATGACCAGCAGGTCAAGTGAGGTGATCCTTCTCCTCTACTCTGCTCTCATGAGACCCCACCTGGAGTACTGTGTTCAGCTCTGGGGCCCCCAACATAGTAAGGACATGGACCTATTGGAGCAAGTTCAGAGGAGGGCCACAAAGATCATCAGAGGGCTGGAGCACCTGTCCTATGAAGACAGGATGAGAGTTGGAGTTGTTCAGCCTGGAAGAGAGACCTTAGGTACTACAGTAATATGGAAAGAGCTTTAATTAGCTTGTCTTATGCAATTGTTGTTCAGTAGCTATTAATGATACTGCCAGATACCATTACAATAATGTCTTTTGCTCATTTTACAGTAAAGGATATGATTTTAGCCAATAAAGTTAACTGGCATAAATAAAGAGCTGAAGATGTGGTGCCAAAGCAGAACTCAGAACAGACAGACCTGATATGTGTCAAAACACAAATTGGAACTCAGATGGTTTTGTCCTCTATTGCTTCCTGTCTACAGAATCTCTTACTCAGTCTCACCAAGCCCTTTCCTATTGCTCTGCTCAGCAAACTCTCTCTCCCTTTGCACTGAACTTGCCACAATCCCTTGTGAACAGGTTATTTTTAGATAAAGAAGAATGCTTTGTCATAGTAAAACAACAAATAACATTCTTCTTGCAGTCTAGTCATAAAAAGAGACATTTAAGTTAAATGTTAGGGATGATGTAGTTAGCAATATCTGTAGATAGTACAAAGAGATCATGTGCTCTTGAGGTGTGTTACCTGGTGAAAAAGAGGACAAGTCACTTTGGTCACTAAATGCCATTTGTGAGCACTTTGAGGCTGTGTCAACCCATCACATACTGCCTGGATAGGAAGAGGAAGCTGTGTTTTCATGAGGGGAGAGGATAGATCATATGGAGACCAAAAGTGGCCCAAAAAAGCTGAAGCGATCATTTATGTCCTTACTCAAGGAGCCTGGCTTTTTTCTCAATTACTTTTTTGTATTTTTACAAAGATGAAATTCCCATCTAAGTACAGTAATCGAAGTCTTATCTGTTCTTTTTACCTTTCTATGCCCAGAAACAGAAAACAAAGATGAAAATGTGTTAGTATGTTTTGAGAGCTCTATTTTAACATCCAAACACTTTTTATGTCTACAAACTCAGTTATGACCTTCAAATTCTGAATCAGTAGCTACAAAGAATTAATGGGGCCTAACTAATCCACTTCATATTCACACCATTAGTTTATTTAGATAAATTTTCTTTACTGTTCCTATGTAGACAAAAGCTTAACGAAGACTAATAAATTGATGGAAAGTGTATTACAAAAACTAAACCAAATGTTAATTTGCTTAATTAGTCACCAAAAGACAAATGATGTTACAAGCAACACTATTTCTAGAAATGTCACATGCTACATGTAGTGCATACATGGGAAATACTTATAAAGAGATATGACGTAAGCAAACCCATTAAGTTTGCCACTGTACATATTTTCACTTGCTTTAACACGTGAAATATGAAGACAATACAATACAATGGGAAGATGACATAAAGGATCAAAAAAGGACAGACCTCAGATGAAAAATAATGGCTTCTGGTAACTGCACATACAATACATTATGCAATACAGAGAAGTTATCAATAGTACAAAGATTTTAAAATCTTTTCCACTCCACATAAAAATAATTTTTGCAAAGGTAGTACAGGACTGTACTACAAAGTTAATTTCATAGAGAATCAGGCAAAAATGTAATAATTTATACATCTGATAAAGCTGAAGTATTAGGGACTGTGAAATATGAAAAAAACCAAACTACTTGCATATCGTACTTGCATTTGGAAAGGACTAGTAGCCTACACATCAACAGTGATGATTATGCGCTCTCAATGTTTACAAACACATTTTTTCTCATTCCTGTACGGAACCTCAGATACTTATATTTAACAGAAGGGACAAAAAACCAACATCTACAGAAGGGTTTTCAGGAGAAGTAGTAGGGAGAACACAACACCACAGAACCGTAGACCCTTAATGATCATCTAATCCAACTCCTGTGCTATGGGCAGGGACATATTTCACTACATCAGGTTGCTCAAAGCTGCATCTTGAACACTTCTAGAAGGGGTCATCCACAACTTCTCTTGGGAAACCTCTTCATGGGCATGGCAGCTGTGAAACTGAACACAGGCATCCACCCAGGCTGTGACAGGAGGAAAAAGATGGAGTGCAAGAGTAGACACTTTGAATAATGTGTTAGGAAATTAAATGAGACAAATTGTGAGCCGATAGAGTGATTTAACAGCAACATGCCATTCCCCTTCTGCAGTGTTCATTTTTCTCACTGAATTTTCTGTTTAATGGATGATTTCAGGTTTTGCTCTCTGGCTTGCTGACCGCAATTCATCTCACCTCAGAATTTCAAGTGATTGCAGACTCAGCATTTGGCAGCCAAGTGAGTCTACAGCATTGCCAGGACAGAGGCTCCTTCTGCCAAACTTCATTTACCTCTGCGATGGTTTTCTTAGACCTTCCTCAATGTCAATAAAGAAAAATAAGCAGTTTTGGAGAACGATTCATCTAACATATTTTAAAAGTCTGCTCTGGGTTGAAATTAATTCCTTTACAGAAATGCCTATTTCTCTTCACTGACCAGTGAGGGAGTTTAGACTGACTAGCTCAAATATCCATGTCTAGAATGTAGCCCATGCCTGCATTCCTTTGATGAATCCCACCTAAGAAGTCAAAAACTAAGAGGGGAGAATATGAAACTGTCTGATGTATGAAAATAAACAAGGAAAATATTGCTGGGCCTTTTATGAACTATATGGATATTTATGAGTAATATCTCTTAATAATCTAAAAAAATTGCATACCTTCAGGATGCAAAAACCTCCAACTTTATTTGGGGGAGATCAAAGAATCAGGATCAACTCTAGATTGCCCAACTAAAATCTTCAATATCACTTAGGTCTTTGGCTTCACCTATAATAAAATCAAGCAAAAACAGAATAGTAAAAGAACATAAAAGCAAAACCACTATCCCTGTTGTGACTGCTTCTAATTTCACTAAGTATTCCTGTGTTCTGTTCAATAGGTGATAAGATTATCAGGAAATGTTTAAAGACAATTTGCAACATATGACAAAGATCTGCTTCATATTTGCAGATTTATAATAATTTATTGTGGTTTTTGCATTGATGTTTTTTCCCCAGATTAATCCCTTGTTGATTAATCTTTTATTATCTTCTTTTTAATTATGATTTTTATTTAGAAAATATTTGCATTTCAGATTGTGCTTGACTGCTTGGCCAGATCAAGGGTACAATGGAAGTGGGAACTGGAAAGGTCAAATGCCACTTCATGTTGATAATATTGATCTATAAAGACTAGACAAACACCAGTGCCACCTACTGTTAGATTTTAACTACACAGACTCATCAGAGCTGGGTACAGGTACCATTTGTATGGTTTACAGTGGAAAGTTCACTTAGAGAAGGAATTACTTTCTGTAGCTATTCAATGTAGAATTTAAAAAAAATGTTTTAAAAGCAAAATTAAAAACAAAAAGCTATGCATGGGTGGGATGACTGTCTTCCATTTCTGTCTTATTTTTTCATGCAAATTATTCCAGTCAGGGAAATAAGAAATTTTAAAATGTTTTAAAATTAAGGGATAAAGTGGGAAGGCAATTGATTTCACAGTCAAACAGTCCTTTGATTTGCTACATGATTTAGGAATGTATTAGCTGCACCTGAGCTCCCTACACACACTCTCGCTCATGACATACACACATGAAATGGATTTCCGGACTGAGGTACTCGTGAAATTAATGATTTGTTTTCAATCAGACAACTTATGGAAAATAATGTCATTTTCAGATTAATTGATAAAGGGCACACAAAATATTGCAGATCTTATTTGGAGAAAGTGTTTGCACTGATATGTTTAATAATGTATCCAGGAACAGCTCTTACTGTAGGGAGTAGTAGTGTCTACCTCCACAAGAACTTTATAATCCACCAGTAAAACCATGAGTCTGATTTCATTCCTGTCAGGCAGGGGCATGGCACCCTCAAGGACAGAGCCTGGCACCACAGATGCCAGGCTAGGAAGTGCACCGAGCCTGCGCATCAGCCCCCAGTGAGGATTTCCCTGCTTTCCCCATAAACCCCTACCCCAGCCAAGAGGCATGGGGAAAGTGGAGCTGAGCACTGGAAAATATCTAGGAAAATATCTAGAGTACCTAGGTGGCAAAATCAGACCAAATGCATGATTTAAGTAACACTACTCTGTTCAATGCAGATGGATGAGACCTTTGGAAACTGAGGAAGAACTGTCTTCTCTATGATATTTGGAGGCTGCTTGAACATTTCATCTTTGGGCTAAGTAGCAGCTGTGAGACAGGGGAAATCTCATCCTCAGCCTTCTTGTTTGCTGCTGTTAACCAGTTTTCAAAAAATACTTCACATAAAGAGCAGACAGGTGCAAGGGAATAAAAATTATGAGTACCTTCAGTCTAAAGATAAATGTTAATCAATCGAACCATGAAAAACTAGTGTTACATGTTCCTTGTAAACAATATGTACCATATTAAAGAGCCTTAATTTACACAAAGTAAGTCCTCGCAATAACTATGTTTTGTTTAGTTAACTATGTCAATCATAGCCTCCCTTGCTGCTCAAATCAACTACAGGCTGGTCAGCCTGCAAGCTATATCCTATAAAGCTAGCATGCACTGTTGGATTTGACTAAACTCAAACAATTTCCTTTGGGCTTGGACTGAACCTCTGCAGAGATTCAGCAGATCTAACCAACTCCTACATACTACATATATACTGTACTCTGTAATACCTTTTTTGTTCAGAAGGGCTAAGACTGTTAGCCTTCTGCCTTGAATGATATTCTTGGCTTAAATCAACTGAACAGCAGAATTGTCTCATATACATATACTGTCCTGATTCCATTTGAGAGGCCATACTGCAGGGCTGCATCTCGAATGTCCATTGTTCAATGGACTTCTGGTAACCTGTGTTCCAGCTTTCTAAATTGCAGCTTAAGACAGGATTTTATTTCATAGCACATGACAAATAAAAGACTTATTGGGTATTTCCAGGGACAATTTAAATTAGGCAGTTTAGGGGTTTTCCCCCTTTAGTCAGAATTCTATGATAAAGGCTTATTCAGCAGTTAAAGTTTTAGATTTAACAGATAACAGAGATTTTCGATTTCTAAAATTTATTCAAACTAATGATGCAATGTCTAGTCAGCCAATAATGATGTTTCTCTTCTGCTTAGAGACGGTTGAGAAGACTTGGCTTCAAATACTGTGAGACACTGCAATTATTCTGCTTATAATCAAAAGAATAGCCAGAAGCTGGTAGATGGTAATTAATAATACAATGTTATGGCAATTATTATTGTAACAAAAGTTACTTGTTATCTTGAGAAGCAGTTAAATCCACTGTCCTTATTTTCATCACTTTTGAGTGTTTTTTCTGGCATTGACATATCACCGTTTTACTTTCCTCTTCACACTTTTGGATCAAACATGGTATAGCTTTCTGGAACTTTTAAATTCAAGTATATGCATCTAGCTTTTCTTCCCAATAATAAAAAAATCTTTCTCTTTTATTGCTTTCTCTGAAATTAGATTTTATTATTATTATTATTTGCAATGACAAACACAACAATTAAGACAAACTGCACCTATTTTATGAAATTCAAGCCCACTCTTAATTGTAGACTCTTCCTTCACTGTTGCCTTGGCTTCAGGAATGTGTTACCATTTACTAACGAAGTTCACTAGGAAAGATGCAGTCCCAGTATTTTGTATTTGTTTCCCACAGACTTGAAAGAAGCAGGACAGGAACTGGAAAAGGCAATTAATGAAAAAAGTAACTGCATTCCCTGCCTTGAGAAATCTTCCCATATGATGCCCCAAACTCCATTTCACCTTCACATTTATTTAGAGTCAAACTAAGTATGGGCTTTTTTCCTTGTAGGTACCATTCACAACATATATACTTTAAAAAAGTACTTTTCCCAAAAAAATTTCTTTGAAAGTACACTTCAGGAGGACTCTAGTCTTGACTCAGTGATGGACTCTTCGCTGGGTTAAAAACTGGCTAGATGGCTGAGCCAGAGGCTTCTGGTAAATGCTGTTAAATCCACTGGTGGCTGGTCCCCCAGGGCTCAGTTCTGGGATTGGTCCTGTTTAATATCTTTATCAATGACCTGGATGAGGGGATTGAGTGCTCCCTCAGTAAATTTGCAGATGACACAAAATTAAGGGGGAGTGTCAATCTGCTTGAGGGCAGGAAGGCTCTGCAAAGGCATCTGGACAGGCTGGATCAATGGGCTGAGGCCAATTGTATGAGGTTTAACAAAGCCAAGTGCTGGGTCATGCACTTTGGTTACAACAAACCCCATCAACGCTACAGGCTTGGGGAAGTGTGGCTGGAAAGCTGCCTGGTGGAAAAGGACACGGGGGTGCTGGTGGACAGCCAGATGAACACGAGCAAGAAGTGTGCCCAGGTGGCCCAGGCGGCCAACAGCATCCTGGTCTGTATCAGAAATGGTGTGACCAGCAGAAGTAGGAGGTGATTGTGCCCTTGTACTCGGCGCTCGTGAGACTGCACCTTGAGTACTTTGTCCAGTTTTGGGCGCCACAGTACAAGAAGGACATTGAGGTGCTGGAACAGGTCCAGAGAAGGGCAACAAGGCTGGTGAAGGGTCTGGAGAATATGTTGTATGAGGCACGCCTGAGGGAGGCTGAGGGGAGACCTCATTGCTTTCTACAACTACCTAAAAGGAGGTTGTAGTGAGACTGGTGCTGGTCTCCTCTCTCAGGTAACTAATGATAGGACGAGGGGTAATGGCCTCAACTTGCATCATGGGAGGTTTAGATTGGATGTCAGGAAGAAGTTCTTCACTGAAAGAGCGATTAACCACTGGAACAGGCTGCCCAGGGAGGTGGTGGAGTCACCATCCCTGGAGGTGTTCAGAAAACAGGTAGATGTGGCGCTTCGAGAAATGGGCTAGGGGTTAAGGAGATGTTTGAAGAAGGTTGAACTAGATGATCCTGGAGGTCTTTTTCTACCTGAATGATTTTATGATGCACTGGATCTATTTTCACCTTGCTTTTCAACAGGTAAACATAATCTTGTTATTTTTTTCCTTTTTTATTAATATTTCAATATTCTATCTATATAATTCAGAGATCTTTGCTAGATCCTATTAACTGTAATTGCATAAAATTGGCCGGTTGGTTTCCAAGCCAGCTCCTACACTTTGCCTTTCAAAAGCCTTCTGCTACTGTTTGTCTCCCTCATGTGTCTCAAAACATCTTCAGCTTTGTTAACGCCTCCTTTCTCCCACAGTTCCTTTGTAGCTAGGCATTTCCACTCTAATTCTCCATCCCTCTTCCACCCTATAAAGTCACTAGTCTCCCTTCAAAACCAATTGTTTTTTGTGTGGAAGCACCTCTCTTATTTTAGGCTCACTTTTAGGGGGACAATTCCTACATTTGCTTTATCTGTGAACTTCCATTTCCTGTAATAATTCCTCTTTGGCTCCCTGTTTGGACACCTTAGCCAAGCACAAAGTTATTTTCCAAGCAAGATATACTCAGCTTAGAAGTATAAAAATGATTTATTGGTTATCATACACAAATGATCACTACTAAATTAGGCACTAATATGTTCACCACCTTTCATAAGACACAGGCAGAGTCTTTGCCAGCCAGGCAGGCAGGAGTCAGGAGGAGAAGGGGCAGTTCCTGCAGCCACAGTTGTGCCACCTTCTCACACCCTGCTTTTTCTTCATGATTTTATACTTGCCCATGTCAGTGCTTTTCCTTGTCTTACCCTGCCTGCAATTGCAGCTTTCTCCTCTCACATGAACCTCCTCTTCAGACCTTCTGACAGTTTTGTTTTTTGGTTTTTTTTCCCCCACAACCCAGCAATTTCCTCAGAAGCCTGAGCCATGGCTACATAGCCATGTAATATCAGCCATGGACCTGGTACCCTCAGAGCACAGGTGCCTGAACAGACTTCCAGACAGAGGAAGCCACACTCCTCTCTTAGCACTGAGATGACTGTGACACAGGAGATAGGGAAATGAAATAGTTCTAAGTGGCTAACAATCAAACCCATAGGTTTGGGTATCAGTTGCTCAATGGTAACCGATATGCTTATGCCTAACCCACAAGAAAAGCTTATTCTTTTCCTTGTGATCACTTCTTCGGATCTTAATATACTGCAACAAATCATTGCATTTGCTTGACCTTTTCAATCCATGTATCAGCATTTGGATCTAGGCCAATTTGAATTCGTGTTGCAAAAAACTGCATTAAGTCCTTTAATGACACCTATCAGTAACATGAATCTTCCATCCTCCCCATGGAAATTTATTATGCAGAGTGCACAGAAAAGAGACATTCAGTAGGAGGCATGATTTTAAAATATATACACTCCTGAATTACAAGCATAACATCTTTGTCAGTAATAAAATAAGACTTTCAAGTTACGTTTCTCTCTCAATGCTTTTCTTTGTATGTCTCCTCATTTTCCTTGTAGGACCCAATTTGTGAAGTAAGAATTCAGTGTTACTTGGAGAGACATAGTAAAGTAGTCACAGCACTAATCAACTTAATTCTGCTGAGCAAAAATGTAACTAAGTTAAAGCCCTATTACCAGAAGCTTTTTTTGCTACTGTAGCTTAGCCTGTTAAGGAAACTGATTTTACGAATACTTCCAAATAACTTGTATTTTAACCATATTGGTGCTCCAAAATACCTATTCTGGTAAATACCACGTGTAAAACCATTGAAATATTTATGTAACTCATAAAAGCCTTTTTTTAACATTTCATTTTTAAGAAAATGGCAGAGTATTACAAAGAAAAACTGTTAAAGAAGCAAAGAATGAAAGATCTATGTCATGCTATAAAATGTTGAATATGGATAAATTTACCTAAAGATGAGCATGCAGTAGATAAAATAAACATTGACATTTGAAGGATAAAGGCCTGATTAAGTCTAGCTATGGGAAAAGGGAAAGAGAAAGGCTTAAGCTGAGATAGGGAGCCAAAGAAGTCTCTTCTAAAAGGGTAAGAGAGAACATGTGCCAGCTGCTACATTTGAGAGACACTATTTCTGTTTGCTGTCCTTGGCACTGACTTGCTTTGCCTATACTTGGAACTACCTCTGATTAGAGGTTTAATTCTCACCAACTCAAAGCTTAACCCACATCACTCATTTTCCAATACATTAATAGATCAAATACAGTACAGAGGGAACAAGAAGCTAACTCGTGTATGTGAGTCCGCATCTAGAAGGATGAGAATGAAAAGGGTCCTCCTGCCATGTCTGTACTTGCTGCAACTGTCAACCAAATATCAATTTAGATGTGTGGTCTTAATGATGCTACTGCCCACTGCAAATTAGAACTCTGTCTATAATTACAGAATCACAGAATTGCTACGGTTGGAAAAGACCTTTAAGATTATCGAGTCCAACCATTATCTGTCTCTGACAGGCCCACTTTTACACCATATACTTGAGCACCCTAACTAGACAGCTTTTAAATATATCCAGGGATGGTGATTCAATTACCTGTCTGGGTAGCCTGTTCCAGTCCTTGACAACCCTTTCGGTGTAGAAGATTTTCCTAATGTCTAACCTAAACCTCCCCTGGCATAACTACGCCATTTCCTCTTGTCCTGTCAGATGCGGCTTGTAAGAAGAGACCAACACCCACCTCCCTACAACCTCCTTTTAAGTAGTTGTAGAGAGATAAGGTCACCCCTCAGCCTCCTCTTCTTCAGGCTAAACAACCCCAGTTCCCTCAGGCACTCCTCCTAAGACCTATCCTTGAGACCCTTCACCAGCTTTGTTGTCCTTCTCTGCACCCACTCCAGAAACTCAGTGTCTTTCTTATACTGTGGTGTCCAAAATTGAACACAGTACTCAAGATGCGGCCTCACCAGAGTCAACTACAGTGGGACAATCACTTCTTTTAGTCCTAGCTACAGGGTCCCTCCTGAACCTGTGTCGACTCTGGTACTCGTCTGCCAGAAGGGTGCGCGTCCACACCTTCTTAAAACACAAACACACAAAAATAAGGAAAAATAAATAAAAATCAACGTTACTGCCGCCCTGATGTCACCCCTTCAGCAACAGGAAGCCCCTACTCAGTGCCCGACAAGGGCGGTGCTGGAGAGAGGTGGACACCCGCCCACACGAGGTGTCTCCCGGTGACAGCGACAGCGTCAGGCGGCCGCAAAGGCGCCCCGCGGGCCTCCTCCCTCAGGAGGCCACCGGAGCAGTAGGAGGAGGCCAGCCCAGCCAGGCACGCCGCCACGCACACGCAACACCCATCGGCGAAGGCGGACCGAGCCCACCGAGCCCGGCCCCCGTGAGGGCCGCGCCCCGGCGCAGGGCCCGCCGCGGG